>VXBJ01005168.1:141600-207565 GCA_013400055.1 Nycticryphes semicollaris
CCCCCCCCGGGCCCTCAGCGTCCTTGGCGGGAGCTAACCCGGCGGAACCGAGGTCCGCGGGGAGGCGGCCCGACAGTCCCTGTCCCCGGCTGCCCGAGCGGCGAGGGCTGGGGAAGGGGCGGCCCGGCGGGGCTCTGAGGTGTGGAGCAGTAAGGGCCGTGCAGAGGAAGGGCGGTGCTGGATGTTCCCTGAAGTTTCTCAAAGTAGAGGTTTTTCTTCGAGTATCGGTAATCTGCGGAGATTATGGATTATCTCTTCAGCCACGGTGCAGAGACAGCGAGTTTCAGGATGGCGTTTTAGTTATGAAGAAGCGTTTGATTTGTTTGCACTGGTTTTGTTAGCTGTGGCACTTCAAGAGGTTATCTAAAAACTCATTTAAAATAAACCCTTTAAAAACAATGTGAGTAACACACACTGCTCTGCCCCGGGAAGAGCTCACCGGTTTATGAGCACTGTGAGGAGAGCTTGGAATTTAACATCATTTTATATGATGCTTTTAGGCATCAATCTTCAGTAAAGTACGTGTGAAGATATAATAAATATGACGTTGTTTTCCTCTCTATGAGTTGGGAGTTTAGGTTAAGGGCTTTTTTGCTGATTCAGTGGTTAGAGTGATCTTTTAGATGTTGTAATGACCACAGCCTGCATGCAAACAAAGTGGGTAACATGTTAAAGGCTGACTACGAGTAACCTTGATACTTGTGTATGCTCTCCTGTACATCCTTGCCAGTGCAGATTTAGATAGATACCTTGAGAGACACTGATCCCACCTTGTTCTCATCTGATTTTTCACAGAGGATACCTCAGTGCAAGCATAATGGCTATTTTATTGATAATCAGTTTTTTTGTCGTCGATATATCTAGCAAAGAAATGTAGCTCCTCTAGGTAAACCTCTTATCTGTTCCCAGTAGTAAGCATTCAGTGTCTAGCAGGATGTGGGCCGGAAGAGTGTGTGAAATACAATACAGAAGTAATTTATTCAAGGATGACAAATATAGTGCTAGTTGGGGAAATGTGTGCTTTGTTAACACTTTACCAGAAGAGAATGTGTCTTAATTAGGTAGCAGCGAAGTGCCTTCTAATGTTGAAAGGGGCTAAGACATCTTGTCAGTCAGACATTTTCTCTTTGCCTGTTAGAACGGCACAGCATCTTTGTGAACCCCTGGTAGGTGTATTGTTTGTAAACAACTTGAAAAAAATGTTAGTGTGCATTAAAGTTCTTCAGGTGCTGTCTCTAGGGACTGATTATCTTATATTTTCATCAGATTTTAACTTACAAAAAGGAAGAATTTTCTTAAATCTAAAATGCAGTCAGTATGTTTTTGACATCTTGGATAAAGAGGGAAAAGGTGTTAGACTTTTATAGCAACCTGTAGGCTGTCTGGAAAACCGACATCTTTAGCAGACACTCTGTCTTTGAATGCTAAACTGTGTGCACAACTGAGCAAACCACTTCTAATTCAGCAAGCAGGGAAATAATGAATGCCAAACATAACTTTTTTTTCAGGCCACTGAGACTTTGTGCTGTGGTGTATGTAGTCCATAATGTAAACACATTTGCAGTCAAAATACTTTGTTGTGTTGCTCTAGTATACAAGTGACTGGAGATGAACTTTACTGGAACGTTGAAACATGTGCCATTTGCATGTAAATGTAATTAAACACAGTTTTTTGATTTTCTCCATTGTGATTCTAAACCTTTGTCAATTTACTCCTCCACCAGCCAGCTCAAGCTCCTCACCATGTTGCTGTGCTGGCAGACAGGTGCTGCATACCAGTTTCCTGTTGAAGACATTGTAATGTCACAAAACAGCTTTGATTTTTATCAAGCGTTGAGGATGAGCTGTGAAGAGCAAATTAAACCGACAGGTAGCCAAAATAGCAGGTGAAATGATTAAACCTCTGCGCTGTAGGTGAAGGTGTCTCCTCAAGCCCTGCTGTTCTTCATCTACGAGCCTTTTGCTATCTCGTTGCTTGAGCTCTGTTGTGTGAGTGCTGCAGAGACTCTTCACTTTCTCTAGCTCCCACCATTGTCTTTAATGGTTTTGAATATTTTTCCCTTTAAGGTTTTCCAGGTAAAACAGTGATCTTCCTCCTTCCTCTTGTGTCTGTGCTGGTGTAAGTGTTAATGGGACATCTTCTTTGTTTCTGTGTTTGTGCATAGTGTCATTGGTGTAAACGATGAGGTGTACAGTTTGGGAATTATCTGAATCGCTTGCTACATAGGATCCCATTAGTTCTCTTTTGTAGTTAACCCTTGTGTCATAGGGTTGAAAATAAGCATTAATTAAGCTTACGAGGCCTGTGTTAAGTAGTCACACTTGGAAGACTGACTGAGAAAAGATGTTGACTTGGCATGCTTGTATGCTCGCTAATTTCACATGAACTTTCATCTAAAACATGTAAAAACAGATGCTGCTTTAATACTGAAATTGGTAAAATTACCTTGGACTAAGTGTATGTCCAAAAAGGTGTGTGAGAATTCTACTCTTTCAAGTAGCCTGAAATGCAAATGAAATTATGCTGTTGCTTGTGTGCAAGACTGTGAAATTCAGTAAATACACATGATAACTTTATCTCACCTGCTGTTATTGGTACCAAACTGTGACGGAGGGAGCAAAGCAAGGTGGAAGCTAGATAAATATGAAGTGTTATCTAGCAGTGCAAGAGCATTACATTACAAGATGCAAAGTTTCACATCAGGTATTAAGAAGAAATAACAGGTCACTTGACCCATTTGCAGAGAGTTAGTTTATGTGTATTTAGCAATCTTTAAATGTGTGATCTCTTGGTATGTTTCTGCAAGATCTTTGTTAGGAAATGGAATGGATGGTGCTTAGGTTTGGAAAAATCACACACCTGGAGGTCTGAGATGTTATGTGTTTGAGGTGTGAAGTAGAGTTTTGGTTATAGTGCTGCATTACCAGAAGTGGATTTCCCATGTGAACTTCCTTAAATTTTTTGTGAAAAAGACTTACCAGGGAGATGTCATAATTAATGGACAGCACATCTTCTCGAGTTAAGTAAGAGTACCTTCAGAACTGGGTGGTAGTAGTGGGGGTGACTGCTTTTCAAAAGATTGAATTGTTGCATGTGACAAAAGCTGAAATATTTCAGCCGGGTATAGGTATGTCTTGGTCAGGAAGTATCTTTTGAAGTCAGTAGAAAATGGATTTCTAACTTCTTTTTTCTACTTCTCAGTGTTTGGTATAACAAAGTCATCTTATTTCAATGAAAAACATTGAACCTTTAACTGATACTGAAACATTTTGGTTTTCTTTGTTATTGTTTTGAACTGCCAGGCCTCATACAAATAGAGTGCTTTTAATAACAAATAGAGTTTTAGTCCTTGATTGCTATAGGTGCATACGTGCTTGCTCTTGGATGTTAGATTCAGTAATTTAGCTTATGTAAATTGGCCTACTGTAGTGAGGCATCTTCTGTAGTGTTAGAAAATTGAAGTATAATAAGCCTTATTGTGTTACTTATTTTTTTAACTCAGTTGCAGGTAGTGTATTTTAGAAGCCTTTATTTAAAAATGTTCCTACTCCAGAATGCTTGGTGTAGCAGTTTTAATGCTTTGTAACATAGATTTTACAAGAACAGCTGCTCAAATTTCCACACACCCCCCCTCCACCTGAGCAGTTTGCTGTGTAGGTGAGGGAATTATCCTGGAAATCCCGAGTTGTAGTGCTGTATGGATCCCCAACAGGATCATCAATTCAGATGAGACAGTCAGATCCAAAACACTAGTGGCACCAGTAATACTTGGATGCTGGTTTTTGTGGGCTTGCCGTGAGGTACCGCTGTCCGGTAGCGACTGCTACACCACTTGCTAGCAGAGGTGTTGGGATGTGGGACTGCTATACTGCTGCTGTGGCTTGCAAGTGGCAGTATTTTACTGCAAGACCTCTGCTACCCTTGTCTTTGTAGCTAAACTTGTGCCTCTGCATTTTGGCTCTTAGCTGGACTCTTTTTTTATTCCCTGAGCACTAGCAGACGGCAGTTGCATCTCCTGGGTTCTTGGTCTCTGTGTTCTGCAGGGCAATGTGAACAGCCTTCCACAGCTGGGAGAAACAATAGAAGAAAAAGCCTTACTCAGCTCCTATTTCCTTGCCACTACTCACAAATCCTAGAGAAAATCGTTCCTTTCCATAACAGTGAGCTCCTGAAAACAAACAGACTTTCTGGGACTTGCATATCCAAAAAATTCTGTGTGGCATCATAGGCTTGTTACAGTTTTCTCAATAAGCAACCAGATTTAGATGCTGGAAATAAATATGATTTTAGCATTTTGTTCTCAAGGAAATGTGTGGTGGGATTTGTTTGTGCATGAGTGAGAGCTGCTGTCATGGGTCTTCATGGAAAAAGTCGGCCTGGATAGATAGTTTGGGAAAGTGAATGGGTGTGCTATCTTGTTGAAAATCCCCTGCAAAAATGCTTTTTAACAGCTTTTTTCTTTTTTGAAGTTTGCACTGGAGTTCCGAACAGAGCACCTGTTTCAGTACGGAATACATCTATTACTAGGAGAAGAAAAGGCAGGATAGACCAACTGAATTGAAATACTAACCTTTAAAAAGTGCTCACTTAAGTGCAGTGGGATGAATGAAAGAAAACAATTAATAGCAGCTAGAGGTAAAAAACAAACCAAGAAAGCAAAGAGATTAATATTGTAAGAGAGGTAGCTGTAAGTCTGTTATTTACTCTTACTCTAAATTAGGTCTTGCTTGAGTGAAAGAGGCTGATTTGCCATTTTGTGATGTCTGTAGGTGTAAAAAACCCGCTTGGGGCTTTGTGTATCCAGCTGTGTCATTTGTAACTCTAGTTTGTAGCTGGACTAAACTCAAAGTCTAACTCAAAAATACCTTATTTTAGAAGTGCTTTGCTTACTTTTTTTTNCAGTGTTGTTGCTGAGATTAACAAATCAAATTCATGCACAATAAAGTATCCAACATTTTTCAGGAAGAGCAGGCACATAGGAGACGTGTGTCTTGTATTTCAGTTTTGTGTTTGCCTCAGATTCTCAAGAAGTTTCTATCGAGCTTCTGCAAAATGTCTATAAAGGAAAAAGGAAGCTTAGTAATGCACTTTGGGGTGAACTGGTTTGGCCCTTCGGTTAACATGATAAAAACCATGCTCCTTGCTGCGTGGCTGGCAAACTAATTGTAGAAAGGTGTATTCTTGTCTGCTTCCATTTGGTAGTTATGCACAGCAGATCGAGTTCCCAGGGAAATACATGGTCGATGCGGAGGTAACAGCATATTACCATTTGTCTGTGCTGTAGGCAGCCTTCAGTGCTGGTTAAAAAAAAAACAAAATAAAACAAACAAAAAGCACAGAAAAGAGTGCTAATGTTTTTGAACTTTATTCAAATGGCTAATAAACAGGAATGCTTGTACTTTCAAGGAATTTGAGGCTTCAGAGGGTTACTAAATCATCTGCTTTGATTTGTGTTACATCTTCATGTTTTTCTGAGTTGTTCCTGCATCGAATCTCATAACTTACCCTGAGATGCATCTTTAGGAAAGGTTGCAATTTGAGGGCCCACAGAGGTGAAGAATCATTGCATTTCGAAAGGTTCTCGTGTCCTGCCTCTGGTTGTTCCCATCAGCATGGTCAAGGCTGAGCTGTTGCTTCCTGCTGTGCCTTTTGCCTGGTTTAATGAGTTTAATTTAATGGATCCTCTGCTTTCTCCTTAAGAAGATACAGGTTGTGAAGAGGCATCTTCTAATTTACTTTGACAAACTGAACTAAGCTTGCAGGCTCTGAGATGCTGGAAATCTAATGTGCTGGATCAAAATTGGTATGCTAATCTAGTTTAGATATATTTTCCTACTTCAAATTTGCACAAATGTCTCTGATAGCTTAATTTGGAACTACCAGACTTTCTTTTTTTTCCCCTCCAAACCACTATTGTCCATGAGCTTACTGTTGTGTGCTCTGCATAATTTGGCAGAAATGCAATCTCATGCCTGTGCCTCTTTCAGGTCCGATTTGTACTGCTGGGTTCTCCAGTAGCACTTGATTTGGTGCTAATAACTGTGCAGCCATAGTCTCAGGGTATTTTTCCCTTCTTCTGGGATTTTTTGAGGTTCTTTTCTGTAACCTCTGTGTTTTTTTCTTTAGAAAGAGGTATCAACCCCTTAAGTTTCCTTCCCTGCCCTGTATCAGTTTCACCAGTGATATGTATGGAAGTGAAGGGGAGCTGTCTCTCAGTTGGACCTTGGGTAGCAGTCTGTGTTACCGCATCACATGTGAAGCAAATACAGAGGGTTTGTTTTTTCCTCTCTCCATGTCCACATTCTGAAAGAATCCCTTGGTTTGTGGGGTTGGTTCTTTCGTTTTCAGAAGTGTAGCTTTGGTAGAATGAATTTGTTTCAAATGAAACAAAATGTGAAGTTGTTCTATTATTATTTTGTACAGTCTTGCTAATATCAATCTCCCAGATTTTATCAGTCATGATTTACTGCAAAGTAATGTGCAGTGAATATTTTGAACAACGTCATCCTTTCGTACATGTTGGTGTGAATCCCTATTGAAATTTCCCACTGATGAGCAATTTTGAGGTCAGGAAGCCACTTTGGAAATCCTGCTGTATACTTTATTTTATAACCTTTTTAAAATAGCGTATGGCATGTATTACTAAATCAAAAAGTCATATGGGTGCCATGTACACAATCTACACCTTTGTGTTAGCATTATTACAAATAATTCTTGGCTGAAAGCTTATCTGCTGCAACTTATTCTCTACAAAACCATGCTGAATGACCCTTTGTATGTTTCTGTCCTTTATACATAAATTAATTTGTTTCCAGTATTGCCATTGGGTTGATACCAAACTGTGATATCCATCTCTGTCTTCCTTGCCTTTAAATATTACACAACAGTTCTACTTTTTTTTTTCTGTTACTTTATTGATGTTCCCATGCTTCATAATGGTGGAATGTCTCCAGTCAGTAGGAACATTGGTATATTGCTCTGAATTACTTTGGGAATGGAAGCGAAATAAGAACTAAGATTTCAGAGTACATTTGCTAATTTTTAATAATGCAAAGTTCTTGGTGTTTCTGTGGGCTTGCTATTCTGCATAGAAAGTGATTTTGCTTTTAAGTGAACTTTCTCATTGAGGTTGTATCTTGAGTTGTGTGTCAGAACTGGTTTGTAGTCAGCTTTTATTTTTAAGAATGCTGCTTAATGTTTACTGAGACTAATGGCCATTCTTTTTTAGTGTATTGCCAGTGAACTTAAAAACATTCTGGAGGAGTTGTTCTAGTTTTTGCTGCATTTTACACCTAATAACAGGTTGGCTTTCACTGAAGAAAAAAATAAATTCATGTGTGCTACTCCCGTATATCTGCTGTTTAGATGGTAGGTTAAAATGTTAGATCTTTTAGAGGTTCTAGTGCTGTTGCTAATCCTGGTATTGTAAAGCTAGTATAGAACTTTAGAACAGTTTTTAAATCCTGGAAGTAATGTAGTGTAAGGAAGTGTATGTAAGGTAGTGTAATGTAGTGTAGGAAGTAACTGTAATGGAGTTTGAATTTTATTGATGATTTCAAAGGATGAAGGAGAATGATTGTATTTTTTAATTATTTTTTTTTTCAGAGTAAGTGCACAGTCTGTGGTTTACTTGCACTTGTTAATTCCATTTACTTGTCCTCATTGCTACTCCTCCTGCTGATGCAGACTTCAGTTATTATTGAAATTGTTATTTTCAAAGACCATAATTTTAAGTGTTGGTATACGTGGGGTGAATTTTTGTCTATAGACAGTCAGTGCTAAATCTCCTTTGTAGTAAATGTAGAAATAATACTGGTGTGTGGCACAGAACTGTGGTGAGCAAGCTTGCACATCTGCCAGAGGCTCCAGCAAAAGGTTTTGTTTTCACGCTGCGCTTGGATGGGATTTCAGGTGGGGACTGGAAGAGCAAAAAGCTCTTGGAATGGTGACTGCAGACAAGGCTGGTCAGGTGGCTGTGGGGTGCTGCAGAAAGATGGAGTGCCTGTTTTGCACAAAGGGATCTTGAAATGAAGAAACAAGATGGTGTTCTTCTCTGAAGGAGTGAAAATTGTCAGCAGGAGGCATCTGATGTATTTCAGCATAGCCTGGTAAAAGCAGTGAGAGGAACAGTTGCTTTGCTGCTCTTTTTTGGGTTGGGGGGTAGGAGGAAGTTGCTAAATTTAGCAGTGGAGCAAGAGGTGAATCCTTTCCGTCTTTCTCTTGAAAAAATAACCAACTGAAGGAGGAGAATAATAGGGACAAAATGTACAAATTGAATTATGCACAGGATCTGGGTGGAATTTTCAAATGAGTGGAAAAAAGATGAAGACTTGTCATGGAAGAGAGGCAAAAAATACAATATAAAGCGAGTTTCCCTGGATCTGTAACAGAAGAAATTCCTGTGACATCTTGTTTCCAGCATGAGGACGTCCAGAAGGGAACATCTCAAGTTCCACTTCTTCAGTCAATTCCTTCTGTCAGACCGAAGAGGTGCCTTAGTTTTAATTAGGTGGACAACAATCATGATCCCACTTCAATGTATGGAAAGAGAGAATGAAGTAAAAATGAAGCCAAGATATTTTAGGTGAGCCACTCCACAGTCAAAGTGCAAGTGTTTAAGTAGAGAACTCTTAGAAGAAAAGAAAGCAGAAACGATAGGTGTGCAGGTTGGACACCTTCTGTGGGGTGCCCGGACTCATTGATAAAGGCTAACGTACAATGTTTGTGGAAACATTGTAGCAATTTGTAATCCTGACATGGGCGTTTGTAATTTTTTAAACTTTCCAGTTAAAATGTAGACATTGTAGGCTAATTGTGGCCTGATGGGACAGTCCTTTCAGCTCCTCAACTGCCTTTATGCCTCCAATCCCTTCATGCCTTCTGTTGCAGCCGTTTTGTTCCTGGGAAAGAGTGTTATTCCCTCTGCCTTTTGACTAATACTTTAGTTGATGGAGAGTTCTTAGGATAGAGACTTGTCTTCCCCTCTTAAATCTGAATTTGACTTTGAAATGTCATCTTTTGTGTATCAATATTGTATGCAATCTCTTTTGTAGTTTGGGATAGGCTTAGTGAGATAGATGAGTACTGTGCTGTAGATGGAAACAGCTTAGCAGTATTTCAGCTAAAGTCTCCTCAGGTGTTTTAATTCTTTAAACTGCCTAAAAATGTGATGTTTCTGCTTATTACTGTAAAAGCTAAGATCTTTTTAGTTCCTTTATTGTTGTTGATGCTAATTATATTTAAAACTCCTGCCACATCTATAAATAATTCCCACAATAATACACTTCGGTCCTGAATGAAAGTATAAACGTTTCTTAACAAGTCAGACACAATAAAATCTAACCATGTTTAATGGGCTGTAGTGTGAAGTCATGGCTTTTTCTGTGCCTTACAGTTTAATTTCTGCTATCATCAGAGAAGATTAGAAGGTCTTTGGTTGTGGTGGGATTTCCACTTTGCTTCCCTTCACTTTCAAATTAACAGCAAAAGTAATTACTATGAATTTTTCAAAATGCAGTGTGTTTTAATCACCATTTTTCCAAGAGATTTAAACAGTACTTATTTTTTACATCTGTTAAAAATGAAAAGTAGAAATTGTGTCCTGGCTACTATTGCCAGGAATTGTTTCCTTAGGCAAAATCCCTGTCCTCGCAGACCCTGAATTCCTGGTTGGATTCCTGGAGGGGACTCCTGGAGGGGCGCCTCCGGAGGGAGTCCTTTTCTGAGAGTAAATATAACCTGAGATGTAGATCTGAAAGAAACTCTCTTCTCTGAAAACTGAGATGTGTAACTTCTTGCTCTGAGGGTAGAAAGGTGGGTAGGCATTTCCTAAAAATTTCTCTGAGACCTACTTCTCCAATTCTGTAGGGGGTAAATATTCAAGGGTGATTGTATTCTCCCCACATCCCGGAGACCTCTGTTTGTAGAGATCAGAGACAGAGGATACAGAGCAAAGCACGTGGTTTTTCATATTCCTCATCGTATTTTCATACACTAAATTAATACACTTGTTTCTGGTCTTGAAAGCCTGAAAAGACATTGCTTTTCATAATACTGTGGAATGTACTGTAAGATACCCAAGCTGTAGAGAAGGAAAACCCAAAATACCACTCCAGTGACTGACTCCTAGGAAGGATATTTGTTTGCCGTGATGGATTAGAGCTAATGCGTCTTAACAGTGGGATGGACAGTGTGGTGTTTACTTTGTGAATGTGTTGGTTTTGGAACAAGGTATGGTTATCATCAGTGACAAGCTTTGTCTCCAGCACTTGTGGATCAGGGGGAAAGTGTTTCTCTAGAAAGCCAATGTGTGTAAGAGGAAATAATTTACTGTCTATAAGGGAGACTTCAAGAGGTTAGTTACATTGAGTGACTTGGGGATACCTTGCTAGTGTGGGGAAAGCATTGCCATCTGTAGTCATTATCTAAACTAGTAGTTTAAAATAACATCCCTCCCTCCAAAATAATATAATGACAACAACAAAAAGATTTTAAAGGAAACGAATCAAGAAATTACATGGTGAGCGTCTTATGCTATAGTTTGGAAACCCCAGAACTGGATTTTGATATGGTAGTCCTCCTACTGCCCTAAAGGAGGGTGGGTTGATCGATGTAGATATACTACAGGTTATAGACACCTGAAAGAAAGATCTATGACTGCTGAAGGCCTCTTCAACCTAGAAGAGAAAGATGATGACTCCACAGGCTGTATGAGCTCAGGACCTATTCTAGAAGTGAGGAAATTTGCAGTCTTCTGCCTGGGAATAGGGACAGTTGCCAATACTTGTGGCATGCCAGTGGCACTGTGTGGGGGATGCCATGCAGCAGTGGTCTGACACCTTCTGCCTGGAAAATCTGCACATAACAGAAGGAAAACAAGTGTTTCAAATTTGCTTACTTGCAGTGACTTACCTGAGCTCCATAAAGTGAAGTAGGATTTTCATGAGGGTTAGTTGGGGGGTCATTATTAAGTCTCTGCTCCCTGCTTTTATTTGTGCTCTCTTGTCTTTGAATAGAAAAACAGTTGTGAGAGCAAAGCTACTTTTAACAATACTTTGCTGTGGTTGCATTTTGGGTAGAAGTTTGTTATTTTAAAACGCAGCTCACTGCCTTTTAGCACCAACGTACATATCTCTGAACAGAA
This sequence comes from Nycticryphes semicollaris, assembly GCA_013400055.1. Lineage (NCBI taxonomy): Eukaryota > Metazoa > Chordata > Aves > Charadriiformes > Rostratulidae > Nycticryphes > Nycticryphes semicollaris. The sequence goes on from VXBJ01005168.1 coordinate 152,745, forward strand.
GCTGTATAGTAAAGTAGTCACTTAATAGTCTGTTCTACTGCTGAATCTTTTTTTCCTGCTCTGAAACTTTGGGAGTGTGCAATATTGAGTTAGCTAATTGATCAGTCCAGCAAAGTACACTAGTTAATGTGTGAGTACATCAAAGGTAAATGGTGATTTATCACTGGGCAGAAAACAGGCAAAAAAAGAATTTAAAGTATGTTAAGAAGTGTTTATGCATTAGACATCTGATACTACAGAATAATTTGGAATGATTTGCTGCAGTACTGTTTCTTGGAGGTTCTAGTACTGAGTGGTGGTGTTGCTGAGACTTAAGCTGTGGTTGACTATTGGTTTCTAAGTAGCAAAACAACCATATTACGTTAATCTTGAGCATTTCAGGTACAAGTGAAACAAACCCAAGTCATTTTAAAAGGATGGTAATTATAATGATCATGCAGAGTATAGAAAATAAATTAAAAAAAAAAAAACAACCCAAGCCCAACAACAAAACAGTATATGCTACAACAGTAGTTACAAGTATTTTGATCTTTTTTTTTTCCTCTTCAATGTCCAGAAACCTGTATCTTCAAAAATTAAGGCAAACTAAACACAAACCTGCAAATCTAGTTACCTGTATATGTGCATCCTTCAAGACTTTTCAGCAGCTTTTATACTGAGGCTGAACAAAAGCCAAACCTGTTCCATGTGCTCCTGTATTCTATTTGTTTTACACTTATTGATTAACTAGCAATCTATTTACAGTACAAAAAATCACCAGTAAAGCACCAGCGTTGCTGGCAGTCAGGATAAAGAATTTCTGTTTTCAAGTAGTCAGTCATCAGTAAAGGATTAATAAACAGGTATTTCAAACTTTGGTTCAGTGTTTGATATGACAGTGTAGTTTTATTTTCCGTATTGGCTGCCTCTGTCACTGTGAATCCAGTTGGGTACAAAGTAAGGAACGGGGAAGACCCCAGCAAAGCACAGGTTGTCTTCTGCTGGAGTGGTGTTGCCTAACCTTTGTGTTGGGAATGGCCACTTGCCTCTGCTGGGCTGGGAGGGGAGTGGGGAGGGGAGTGGGTCTCATAAGGCCCCATTCTTACTGCCTTCCTGGCCCGTTTTGCATGTGCAGTCATTACAGTCCTTCTGAGGAGCATTTAACCTGTATTTTGAAGAAATATTTCGCTTGTATGCTGTGAACATGAGGACTTAAGGGACCTGGGCTTGGGGCTTGTCTGCGCTGTACCCATTGTACGCAGGCATTGGAAATGTGCTGTTACTGCAAGTGCAACAAGTGTAGGAAATGTATACTCTGTGTGCGTGTGCAGTGATGAGACGGAGAAATGGCCTCATGAAATAGAGCCATTTGGAAAGGTCTGTGGGCTAGATTTAATTTTCCTGCTAGGTCATTCCTGCCTTGGCCTGTAGCTTCTGTTGGCTCAGGTTACAGCTCTTGTGTACTAGAAGCAGAGACTCCAGCCCTGATAACCGTCTGGGAGCTTGTTCTACATGATGTTTAAATGACTGAAAAATAAGTGCTATAAAGCATGTGTCTAATGAATAGTCAGATTGTTACGATTGTAATGTTGAGCGTTCAAAGTAGGAAATGTTTAATGTTTGCCTATACAACCTTGCTACCTTTCCTTTGTGGTGCTTTATTAACATCCAGTCTTTAATTACATTAAGATTTGCGTAGCAGCATATGTCATGGTTAAAGTGCTAAGTAAAAGTTACTTGAGGTCTGATACATTTTTCTAGACCCTGCCTTGACAGTTTCTTTGTCACGGAAAATGTGACTTTTTCACATGCTGCATTTGTATTAACTATTTAATGCCAGTATTTTGATACAATCAAAACCCTTGAAGAGAGTACACTATTTTTTTTAATCTGTTTTGAAGGCATTTAAATTATTTTAAGAAAATTCAGGAATAAATTGTATTACTTATAAACTTCATATAACTTGCTATACCTCCTCTGTAGTGAGCCAAATCCATTCATTTTATAAATATTTATGTTTGTGAAATTAGCCTGTTTTCAGAACTTGCTTATTTTATTTTCACCACTTGTGTGTTTCAGTTGTGCAGGTCAACATCAAAATGCAGGGAGCGAAGCTATTTTGTTTACAAATCTGAAGTGGAATGGAATTGCATACCATCAAACAATTTACCTCCTTGCTGATGCTAAGAGATTATTTATCATGTATGAATACTTCTGAACTTTTGTGTTTCAGAAGCTGGTCAATTCCAAGGGCTCTTTTAAAGTGCTATTCCTTTTGTGACTTTTCAGACCACAATATGTATGCACCTCTGTCTTGAAAGTAACTGAATTTTTGAGAGGTCTCATAAGGCTGCACGAGCGATGCTGAGCTGAGAACATCTGATCATGGTTAAAACTGACGTGGGAGAAAAAATGTATGTCTTATGTCATTTGACTTAGCTCATTTCTTCAGTCACTCTGTGGCCATTGCGCATTCATATGGCAATACGCTGGGTCACTTGGCAGGCAGCGAGTGAAAAACCTGCTGTGACTGGGGTTAGCGGTAGGGATGTTGTGACAGAAGCATTTTGATACGTCCAGCCAAAACCTAATTGACCTTTTAAAAAGGAGGGGGGTGGGGGAATGAAAGGGAGAGAGAATTTCCTACTATAAATGGAGATTAAAAGGAAGTGTATTTTCATACTTTAAGTAATTGCTTATAATGCAGGTATTCCTTTATTATTGTAATAAAAAACAGATTATTTTTTCACTCATCTACTGAATAGCTGCAATATAATAGGAATTGTGTTTTGAGGCAGTTCTGCACGTGGCTTTAATGTTACATGATAGCTATTATTTAGTTGAATTTGTCAGACTGAGGTTTAATGCTGATCTTTATTTTTTTCCTCTGTTAGTGTGTTTTAGAAATACTATCTGGTAAGCCTGTAAGTTGTGGTTTGTTTTGTTTTGTTTTTTTAACAAAAAAAAAAAACCACCCAACCCCCAAAACCCCTTTCCTCCTCATCTACCAGGTTTGGGTTTAAAAAAAAAAATGTTCAACAGCTTGGGGTTCTGAAGGAAACCTACCAAGGTGTTACTACTTGTTTGTTTGTTTGAAAAAGTGTGGGGCTTCTGGGGGACAGTGTATACCCAAAGACAAAACGGTGCAATTCTGCTATTTCTGTAGCTCTGTCATTCCTGAACATGCATCTTAAAGAAGGGAAAAGGAAAAAAAAGAGGAAAAAAAACTTTGTCAGAACTGAGGGAGTGACCCTGGGGCTTGCCGTAGATTAAACAGGAAATCACGCTACAAATTGGACCCAGAAGTTGAATTCCAGCTCACCGCTATAACCTCAAGAACATTCACCCTCTTGTCTCTGCAGAGAGGCCACCCAGCTGAAAAAAAGTACCTTTACTTGGGGGAAAGCTGCACCCACATCATACTGGAACTGCGCTGGAAGTTCCCCGACCTTCAGCCCCTACAGCCAGAAGTGTGCTGCTGGGCAGGGGCAGTGGTGTGAGCCCCCAGTCTCTGAGTTACTGTTGACTTCTGTTCTTGTGGTCGTTCGTGTTCCTTGCTGTTGGAAACACACATTGCATGCAGTGTGCTCGTTTCAGGTGTGGCTGGAAGGTTTGTAGGAAAAAAAATCACTCCAGCCTAGGACAGCTGCAGCGTAACAATTTCTCCTGTAAAGGAACTGTATCAGCTCACTGGAATATTTACTACATTTGTAGGCTAGTAGTTTTCCATACTGTTTTAAACCGATGCCAGGAAGTATGGCCAGAGCAGTGACTTAACTTAGTACTGCTAGAGGAGGAGTGTGTATTTTAGGAGAATTGGGAAACTTAGATTTTATTTTATTTTATGCAAGAACTGCATATTCTAAAATCATGCCATTGTAATTTTCTGTGTTTCATGCCCTTTTTACTTCATCATATTTTTTAGTAAGACTTTTGGAAAGGCTATTTTCTGAAGTGACTGCTTTAGTTCAGTGCAACATGTGCAGCAACTGAGATCATCTCTTTCTGAAGCTGCCCCAACCTTTCAGTCTATATTCAGTAGCAAAGATTGGGTTTCTTGTGGGTAGCAACCAGATTAAACTGCTCTTCAGCTCCATCTGCAGGCTTGTATTGTCCACAGGATCCTGTCAACAGAAATTGCACTGTAAAAAGATGAATGAGTGGTAAAGAGGTCGTGGTGGCTCCTTCCTTGAAGATGAGGGACCTTCAATAGTGGATTAGGTCAAAGCAGTGCTTAGTAGGCTGTTTCCAATAAGGCTCCCTGAAATCTAGTGTCACCTTTACTCTGGAGGTTACTGGAGACAGGTAGCACTTTTTGCAAGTGTGCAAGCCAGGCACACCTGGCATCTGGTTTTCAGGAGGTCAAGCGTAGGTGACTGGAGCAGACTGTGAAGCACTTTACTGAAAATGTGTCTGAAGTGAGAGCTGAAACTAAAATGCAAGGACTTGTTCATGTCAGATCACTGATAATGTACTGATACTGACCAAGGCGTAGGTATTAATTGTGATTGTTGAACCCGCTTTCCTACTGTGCACTATCAGGAAGGTTTGTGAAGCTTTTAGAAGAAATGACCAGGGGAGAAGGGAGTGCAGAGAGCTGTGACTTTTAATTTTTTTATTTAATATTATTATGATTTATTTATTTGACTGTGTTCAAGCTGATGATTCATTAGAAATACTGGATTTTGCTGCTTTGTAAAATAGTGCCACTAGAGCAGTGTGGTTGGGGTATGGTACGGTGTCACAGAAGGAGAGCATCTCACCATAAGCAGAAGCTGCTGCCTGTCCGAGAAGCAGGAGGGCAGGGGGAAGTCTCAGTGTGAACTTGATCTGCCAAAGGTATCGACAGGAAGAACTGAGAGCAGGAAAATATTTTAACACTGAGCTTTTCACAGTGCTATTATATGCAGCATGTGGAAAAATAACTTCCAATGAGACTAATTTCCTAATATGATACTCAGTTACTACATAAAGTTTAGGAGAAATACATTTCTTAATTCTATTAAAATTAGCTTATTGGATTATAAGTTCACAAGAACAGGTTTTCATAACACTTCACATGTCAGCTCTACTAGTGAACAGGATTTCACATGCTACTGCAATAGAAACCATAGGAGTTTTCTTCCTAGAAAATTTAAGATTATGTCTTATGTGCATGACATGCTTCTCCCATCCCTCCCTTCCCTCCCCTCTTCNTTGCCATTTATAGTCTACGGATTTTCCTTCGTGAATGTGTCCATGAAATGCTCTGAGTTAGCTATACATGGAGTTTTGAGGCACAGGAGACAGGTGGATGTGACTGTGGTTGTGCAGGAAACCTGTGGTGGAAGCAGATTGCTTGTTTCAGGTTTCCTGAGATTGGCTGATCGGGTGTTATCATTTTATATCACTCGGTGCCTCAGCAATTTATTTTGTAATATAGTACACAGAACAGAGTCATTTGCTGTTAGCGTTTTTGGATGTTGAATGTGATATGGATCGTAGAAAAAAGTCAAGAACTCAGTATGTTTATAGAAGACCTACTGTCTCTGATTTCCATTTCTCTTGCTGACCATATCAGAGCCTCTTTTCAAATGCAGATACTTAATAAAAAAGCAGGTTATGCATATGGAAGCACATTGTATACACATCCAGGAAAAAAATATTGCAGTGACAGAGTCTGTGCAGGCAATAGTATTGTAAACTGATTTTTTTTTAATTACTTTTGCAACTTGAGTTTGATTATGGATTGAGTAACAGATTTTGAGATTTTAGGCAATATTCAGGTGAACATGAATGGTTTTGTCAAGATAATTAGGCTACCTTCAAGTAATGAGGAACTAGATGAAGGGAAAGTTTCAGAATGAAATTATTTGAATTTAGACGAAGCGTAGTAGTGCATCATGTGCTTCTGTACCCAGTTTGTGTTGAAATTACTAACCCTTGGGTAATTTAAATGGCCATTAATTGTATTATATATGATGTGTAGACATCTGGAACTTATGGTTCATCCTTAGGTTTGTAGGGTTCCTGTTGTTTGTTCTGTTGAGAACTATATTACTCGTATAATGGAGGCAGATGTGATCATACTCAGCTTTTCCTTTGAGCCAGTGGAATACAGGCTGGTGTCCTGCGTGGTGTAGGCAGAGGGGGTTGTTGCAGAGGAGTTTAAACAGGTCTAAATTGTGGCTGTTCATTCTTTGTTTCCGCGTGCCAGCACTCTGCCCCTGTGGTATGCCAGTATAGGAAGCGGATCCAGGAAAGAAAAATGGGAGGAGGAAGGGAAAGGATTAGTTTTTGGGTGCCTCCTTCTGCCTGTGCTGGCCTGCTGCCTGGCCACATGAGCACCCGTGCAAGCACAAAGGAGGGGCATTGCTGTTTGGCTTCGAGTGGGCTGGGATCTTGGCAGCTCCTGTTCCATGTTGGCCTAAGCACCTATCATTAATGTAACACCAGGATCTGTCTAGCAAGTGTTGTGCAGGCTTGGTGCTGTAATAATGGGGTTTTAGACCTTTTGATTGGTGCAAATCATGAGCAAAACAAATCTGTGCAAGTCAGAGATGAACAGAAATCAAAGTAGAAACACGGTGATTCTTTTCTTCTAATTTAATTTTAGGTAAGTTTGGTCTGCGTTACTGTCTTTTATTGTCTGAACTATTGAAAAGCAGACACCAGTAGAAATCTTGTGTAGTGAAAGCAACAGAGGAGTTGATTTTGGAACAGCATGCATGAATTTTAACGATTTGAGTACAATGAACCCTTGCAATTTGACTTGTTTACTCTGTTCTGAAATGTCTGTGAAGATCTGAGATTGTTAGTAGCTCTAAGTAAAGCCACGTTTAGAAAGTGATAGATGATATTATCAAGATCAGTTGGATTCCTTGAATTTTAATCCTCTGAGATACGAGCTGATAAGTTAGCATTTCTTCAGAGCTCTTGGACAGCTCTACATTGACTTGATATGACAAGTCGTAATACCAACGCCGAATGTGCTGGATTAGTGTTTGTCTGCCATTGGGATGCACAAACATTAGAGAGGAGAAGCTGTACAGGACCTAAACGCCTCAGCTGTGCCAGACCTTTCTTTTCTTTTTCGCTGCTTTTTCGCTTCTTTTTTTTTTTTTTTCCCCTCAGGTTGGGTTTGTGCCAGCTCTGCTGGTGATGGGGAGAAGGGAAAGGTGGCAGATAGATAGTAGGAAGGGACCAACAAAAAAAAGCCATAGAGATGGGAAAAGAGGCAAGAAGATAGACATGAAGCTCTGAAGAGAAAGACTTGATGGAAGGACTCAACCGAGAAGTTTCCAAACCACTGCTCTCGATGTTATGGTACTGGATTTAAAGACAAGTAGCTTTCCTTGTAGGTGTGGAAGGTGTCTCTGTGTAAGTGATTGTCTCTTGGACTACTAGGGAGTATATAATTCCAGTTAAAAAAAATCACTGACATAATGTAGTCTTTTGAGCTTTTTCTAGTGTGCAAAAAGTATAAAGAGATGGTTATTTTGGCACTTTTGGGGCAGAAGATTATGGAAAGTAAGTTTTCAGTAAAATTCTAGGTATTCTTCTGTTTCAGTTTCTCAATTTTCCTCTACCAAATTTTACCGAAATAAAACTTACTGAATCTTTACATACTGTAACTTATAAACTTGTACCTTTTTATTAGAATTGAGACAAATCACAAAGTTACTGTGTAAGTGATACAGGCTTTATTGCAGGAAATGAAAACACTCCTCAGCACAACATTGTCTCCTTTATTAAAGGTGGTGGCTCTGCGAATTCTGCATTTCTGTCATTCTGTCGTTCTGGGCTTTGTTTGGACTGTGGAATTAAGAGTTGGCTCTACGAGTTTGTACCTGTGGTCTTTCGTTTGCCCATATAAATACCTTTTGTGGCCTTTTACAGTAGACTTCTGAAAGATAACTTCTGTGTTATCGATTCGTTTTAACATTTATCAAGTTTCTAATATGTACATTAAAAAAACCATACAAAAACCTGAACTTTGGGGGATGCGAGGGAGCAAGCTCACAAGCTGGCTCTCTGGGGAGCAATGCTTAGCTGCTAAATGAGAGCTGAAATGGAAATTGTCTTCTGTAGTGATACTTCATGAGAAAGATTTCCAGAGCATCTTTCCTCTTGTGAAATTTGGAAATCCTCAGGGTAAAGCTACCACATGGCATTTTTTAAAGTTGAAGTTGTATGTAGTGAAGTAACAATTCTGAGAAGCAACATGTTTTCCTGGGCTGATGGTTGGGTAGAAATCCTCGTGAGATGAGCCGTGCTGTCTGTGGTTCAGAAGCAAGGCATATCTGGGTGAAAGATTAAATGTGTTATTTGGCTCCTAGAAAGCAGGGCTGCAATCTGAGGGATCTAGAAAGAAGACATGGTGCTGAATACAGTCCCAGAGCTGTGCTTCAGCTTGTAAAGGAGAATATTTAGAGAGGAGTTTGTTTCTTGGAATAGAGTATGTAAAAGCAGGTATCTGTGAATCAGTAATGCTTTTATAAAGTTTAAAAGGCTGAGGAGCTTGTGCATTTGATTGGGAGGAGGTAATTTTAAAGCACTAGTGTAGTTCCCCAAGTTGAAAGACAGGGAACAAAAAAGGAAGGTGCTATAATGTTAGAAGAGGGGATGGTAACAGGACTTAGATCCAGCCTGCTATTCTTGAGGATGATGAACAAGATTAAAAAAAAGAGAGGTGGGGGGCATTTAAAGGGGAATGAATAGTTGCAGATTTTAATGTGGAAACTTGTTCCCTTTTTTCTTAATACTATGTCTTTACTTCACAGCAAGCAAGGGCAGAACAGGAAGAGGAATTCATCAGTAATACTCTATTTAAGAAGATTCAAGCTCTGCAGAAAGAAAAAGAAACACTTGCAGTAAACTATGAAAAGGAAGAGGAATTTCTCACTAATGAGCTTTCAAGAAAACTGATGCAGGTAATTGGTGCCTTTACTGATATTTCTTCCAGAAGCCTCAGGACCAACTGGTGGGTGAATTTTTTTATTAGTGTGACTACAATTAGAGGGATATGGTTAGGTTGTAGCTGTTATATATTTGAGACTTGATAAAAGCCAAATACAGGTAGTGTAATGAGTAAGTGGTTTTTAATATGTTGCTTTAAAGTTTGCACCTACAAAGTCATAGTCATTTCAGATTGTGAAAGTTTGGCTAGAGGTGCAAAGAAATGGGTGTAGCTTACAGAAAAGAGTTAATGATTAATTTAAAATGTTAGTGAAACAGACACTTTTTTTTCTCGAGTATTTTAATATATAACAGGAATCCTGAAGTATTGAGCTTTATATAAAAGAATTTGCAGCAATGCTTGAAGGAGACTTTTATCTGTAAGTTTACAATTGCGTCTCTTGGATTAAAACATGTTTGGATGCTAAAAATAAAAAAATTGAAGATGCTGGGACAATTTATGGTAGAGAAACTTTTTTCTCTAGCAAAGTTGCTAATTTGTGGAAAATGGGTAAGTATTTGTTGGAAGTGCTGTACATGCTTGCCCTGTTCTGATAGACTTAGCTAAATACCTGCTTTTGGCCTCTGTAGGGGCCAGTGTAATAAGTGAGGTGAATGTTTGGTGTCATCCACTGTAGCTTTTTTCATGCCCTTACTTGTAAGCTTTGCCATGAAAAACTGAAGAACCTAATTTGTATGTTCTAAGCATTCCTTATGTTCTGGAGCTGGAGCTTTAAGGCGTGTTTAGCCCTGCAGTTAAAAACCACATGGTTTGGAAAGAACATTACAATCATGGAATCACAGAATAGTTTTGGTTGAAAGGGACATTTGAAGGTCATCTAGTCCAACTGCCCTGTGACGAGCAGGGTCATCTTCAACCAGATCAGGTTGCTCAGAACCCTGTCCAATTTCACCTTGAATGTTTCCAGGGATGGGGCATCTACCACCTCTCTGGACAACCCGTGCCAGTGTTTTACTGCTCTCATTGTAAAGAATGTCTTCTTTACGTGTAGACTGAATCTACCCTCTTGCTGTTTTAAAGCCGTTATCCCTCGTCCTATTTGCTACACTCCCTGATAAAGGAGGTCCCTCTCCATCTCTTTTGTAAGCCCCCTTTAAGTACTGGGAGGCTGCTATAAGGTCTGCTGGGAGCCTTCTTTTCTCCAGGCTGAATAACCCCAACTCTCTTAGCCTGTCTTCAATGGAGAAGTCCTCCAGCCCTCTGATCATCTTTGTGGCCCTCCTCTGGGCCTGCTCCAACAGGTCCGTGTCTGTCCTATGCTGAGGGCCCCAGAGCTGCCTGCAGTTCTCCAGGTGGGGATCTCACAAGAACAGAGTACAGGGGCAGAATCACATCCCTGAACCTGCTGGCAACACTTCTTTTGATGTAAACTGGGATGAGGTTGGCTTTCAGGGCTGGGAGTGCAACATTGCTGGTTCATGTATGATGTTCACCTTGTGGAAGAATTTGTATTGCACAAGTTCTGCAGCAACTAAATTGCTGTATGTAGTGTTGTGGTTTAACCTCAGCCAACAGTTAGGACCAAGCATCTGCTTGTGCGATTTGCCCCTTTCCCCCCACAGAAGGGTAAGGAAAAATAGGAGAAAAGGAGGGGAAAGTAGAGGGCATGGGGAGGGAGAGGCAGCTTGTGGGTTAAGGTAAAGACTGTTTAATAAAACAGAAAAAGGAAAGCAATATTAATAATGGTAAAAGAATACACAAGGTAAAGTAACACAAGTCACTCTTGCCACCTGGTGAACTGGTTGCCCAGCTCATCCCAAGGAGTGATCACGGATTCTTGCCCCTTGCCAATCTCCACTTATATACTGAGCATGATGAATATTCCACGTTGGCCATTGTTCTGTCTATGCTCCTTCTCAGCATCTATAGGAAACTGAAAAAAGTCCTTTACTAGTGTAAACATCACTTAGCAACAACTAAACTGATATGCATTACTGGCATTTCTTTCATTTGAAATCTGCAACACAGCAACCACTAGAAAGAAAATTAACTCTGTGCCAGCTAAAATGAGGACATCTAGTAATTACTTAAAATATTCTTAGCCTATTCCCTAGAATTCAACTGAGAACTGTTAAAGATACATCTTTAAAGCAATCTCAAATTACTAATATGCAAAATAGGTTCACACATTACAAAGAGAAATGCAAGCATCTTTTGAACGTAAAACTAAATTTTTATTGTTCTCTGCTATGGACTTTCAGAAAGTATCCTTTGACTGTTGTCCCAAATTAAGGAAAAAGGTAACAATCTACCGTTTCCAAAATGGCCATAGGAGCACCATATTGTAATGTGTGAAATAATGCAAGAGCATTATTCTGCTTATTCATTGGAAAAATGTAAATGGTAAAAATATTAGAATATTGGTGAGTTGCAGGCAATGTTCTGCAGCAAGGAACTGCAAATAAAATTGACATAGGTTTTCATTTTCTGAGAGGTTACCTATTGTTTGGAAATTATGATTCTTTGATTATGAGTCCTGGGAATTATATCCACGTAGACTGCCAGATAAAAAATCCGTTCTCACTAGTGAGAGAAAGATTCAGAGGAGCATGAGTATCTTAAACAGAATGCAGGTGTAAAACTGGTGAAGTTATTCTTGCCTTTTGTACAGCATCTGGGAAAAACCTTTGGGTTTGGATTCAACATCATCCAGCTGTCAGTAGGCAAGCTGCAAGTTTCTGCTGAAAGGAAGTAACTACGTAGCCATAACCACAATACTATGGAGGTAAAATTCTGACCACTATCAGCTTTTATTAAACAGTCTCTCTGCCTACAACATTACACTTCATTTACGTGGCCCTCCTTTAAGCCTCCGTTAGTGTTTGATAAACACAGTCACGTCAACCAGATTTTAAAAGGTAGCAATTCTTAAATGCACCTGTGTTCCAAGTTTCAGTCTTTGAACTGTGTGATTTCTCTCAGTATCATTAGGTAGCAGTTTTCAGAACTAGATAGTGAGATTGACCTCTATTTAAATATTAACCCAGTTTACCTGCAAAAGAGAACGACTTCCAACATCCTGTTGATGTTGATAGTGGTTGTGCCCGTGAAGAGTGAGCGGCATGGAATATCTTGCTTACAGTTTCACCTGTTAACTGGAGTGCACAGAGAAGACAATAAGGGATATATCAAAGCTCTAGCCCAAAGCATATTTTAAGCTGTGTCAGAGGAATCTGCCTGGTCAGCGGGTTTTGTAGTCCCTACATCTGGGTGACATTTCATACCTTTACCAGCGGCGCAAGACTTTTCAGTACAGGTGGAGGACTTTATTTGCTTTAAAGCAAACAGTTTAATACTAAAACTATTTTTCTATTTGTGTGTATGCTGAGTGGAGATCTCATTCCATGGCTCGATTATATCTTTGATGTGATAAACTTGCTATGAAATGTAAAAAAAATATGTATTAATATGTTCTCCTAAACACTTGTACTGTGGTCAGCAGCTTATATGTTACACAAAGGAAATGGTCCCTTCCACTAAAGAGCTTACCTGTAGAATTAGGAAACATTTGAATATTACAGTAAGTTTCCAGGAAAATAATTTTCTATCTCTGTAGTAATCATGGATTTAGTAAGTTGATATTAGAATATTGGTGAGTTGCAGGCAATTTTCTGGAGCAGCAAAGAACTAATAATATTGAAGTTGGTTTTCGTTTTCTGAGAGCTTACCTATTGTTTGGAAATTATGATTCTTTGATTATGAGTCCTGGGAATTATATCCATGTAGACTGCCAGATAAAAAATTCTGAGAAGAGAAACTCCTCATATTACAGATAAATTCGTTTTGTGGAAAAGAGGGTGTTATTAGCACACATCACCTGATCAACTTAGTATTTATTAAAATATCTTTTCTAGTTTGGGATACTCTTCCTGTTACATGGGTGTATTGCAAAATTCCTGACCAACATTTTTCAGACACAGAAAGTTAAGATAACTACAATTTACTTTTTTAAATTTCTTGAGATTTGTGAGTGCCAATATTTAACATTACCTACTAGAATGTATAAATTCTGTCTTTATTAGAGGATGCAAGACTGCTGAGGCAGTTATAAGGCTAATAATGAATTGATAAATGCCCACTTCCTTTTTTGGCATCTTTGTGCTGGAGAGAATTATAGCTAAATTAGATGCAAACTTTGGATGATGACGTAACCAGAAATACAGTAGTTTCCAGTGTGGAATTATGGTCAGGAATTGGTTGTTCCACTGTTCTTTGCTATTTGGGGTTAAACTCTTAATCTCTGTGTTTGCCAGGCAGCATTGGTCTGACCTAGAACTAGACTTTCAAAATTCATGCTGTCAGACATTGTGCCTCAAATGACTTCCTGCTCTTTCTATGACTAACGGGGAAAAAAATGGATATGAATCTGTTTTGTCTAAGACTTTGCTTTTTTGGAACAGAGAGCGGGGGTGTACTTCTGGTAAACTGCATATGATTTGTGCTCTCTTACTTTTTCAAGTATCTACTAGTTTGTGCCTGTGTCAAAATTACTGCCATGTTATTCAACTGAAAGCCACCTAGCAGAAAGACTTTTTTTCATAGTGCCTGCCTGTTTTTTCCTGTGTCCAACCTTTTTCACAGTTACAGGGGCTTATGCATCGCATTCAGGGTGGCATCTGGAATGAGCTTCCAGAATGCTAAAATGTTTTAAATGTGAAAGCTCTCTGCCAGAGCATGAGCTGCAGCACTCCTCACTAACAGCCTAACAAGATTTTTCTAGTTCAGCATGATATGCATTACTATTCTAAATGAGAGTTACATTAGATTTTTCAATATCATAAGAAATTAATTTTAAAACATTTTATTATAGGCCAGACTGATCCTAAACATACACATAACATACACATCCCTGATAAAATTCCTTCAAGCTTTATATACATTCACTGTATTTTCCCATGTACTTACTCTGATTATATTTTTGTCTACCTGACTAAGTGTCTGGAAAGTTTAGAACAATATTTTTATAGAGTCCTTGATCCTTAGTCATTATAGAATGGTAGTAATATTTTGCAGAGTATCATCAGATGTGGTTTGATGCAGGATCTGTTCTTGCAGCTGTGAACATGGGCTTGTTGAGTTACTCTTTTGAAATTTAAAGTAGTAACAATTTGTGAAACAAGGCTTCTTTAAAGAGTAATTCTTTTTAAATATTGTTTGAACTTTAAAAGTCATTTATTCTTTAAATTCAAAATCAAATACAGGTATTTTTTTCAGTACCCTTATATTTTTGGAAGTGCAAATTGGTCCAAGTATCTGTCCTTGAAAGTCAAATGTTACCACATACTGAGATAATAGCATAATGTGTAGTCAGGCAGATTAAGCAATCGGGAGGCTATACAGAACTGTTTCTCATGCAAATCTGATTTTTGATAATTCTTTCAAAAATTAGAAGTCTGTAAACATAAGATATGACACTTCCCGCTCTCCAAAATCCAAAATGCGATGTGTCAGCTCAAAGATGCAAATGTGATTGTGCGGAATAAACAGTCAGTTCATCTGTCATTTATTTGATGAACATCTGGGCATAAAGAGGAGGCAAACTGCTGCTACAAATTTGTTAATAAATAGGACTTTCAGGATGTATCAAAGGGGGAATTGGACAACTTTTGAGGGCTGGAGTACTAAAAAGAGACTGTTTCGTACAATGGGCAAGGTCATAGTCTGGAGGATAAATGAGGGTTGTTTTTTTAAGGGGAGGGGAGGCTTCATCTATTAGCTCCATCATTTCATAGAAACACTTTCTGCTGTCCCAGAATAAGCCAATGCAGTAAGGAGTTAAGGTACATTCAGTCTTATGTTGTATGTAGGAAACTTGTCTTGTAGAGAGAGAAGGGTATTACTGTAGTTGTATAGGACTTACCTGAACTAACACAACTCTTTCTGTTGCTAAGCTTTGTGTTTGATAGCCCCATTCTCACTTTGAAATATTGCCTGCCTTTCTTGCACCAAACCAATCTCAAATCTTATGTAGCTGAAAATTCCCCCAATATCTCCCCTACAGTTTTCATATGCAATTAAAGGTCTATAAGACATTGTCATCAAGGTGACATGTTCTGATACATTTTTCCTTCTCTTTAGCTGGCAGTCGTGGGTGTATCTGTAAACAGTTGTTACTATAATTGCATGTAATTAAAACCAGTTTGAAAATACTCTCTTACTTTACTAAGTAAAATAAACACTATCCACCAGTGTTTTACCAGTGGATATTTTCTCATTGTTAGCAATTCTGATTTTCAAGATTAGGATTTCAGCATTAACTGTTTTTTGTTTGGTTTGGTTTGCTTTTGTTATCAAAGCTAATAAAAGGGAAAAAACATTCTACCCAATTATCAGTGACAGACACCACTAATATGTATTTTGGGGTGTGTTATTATTGTTTTTCTCCCACTTTGAATGATGAAGCTGAAAGGATGAAGGGGACTAGCACAAAAAAGTGAGTTCATCAGCATGTCTGAGAGGGCTTTCATTTTATAATACCTTTTAGCACTCGTGGGGAAAGTGTTTGTGGGTTTTCCTATTATTCCCACTCACTTTGATTTCTGGTGTATTTATGTTAAAATCAGGATAGAAGATTCTTGTAATAGAATCTCTCCTGGCTTCACTTACTGGCTTTCTGATCAGCTGGAATGGTCCTTGGGCTGCAGTATGTTCACCCTCCCAAGGTAGGATTTAGTAGATCCTCCACAGCAGTTACAGATCCAAAGAGTAAGCCTCATCAGTTGCCATGTGATGCAAAGCTTTAAAAAGAATGATTTGACAAGCAAGAGTGTGCTATTGCAGTTCAATTTGCTTTAAATATTACGGTTGTTGCATCTGCCTGAACAAAGACACAAGAGCAAGAAACAGTATTTTTGAGGTGCCTTCGTACAATGTATGAGCTGCCTGACTTGCTGGGCTGTCTGCAAATGCCAGCAATCCCCAGGCACACGCTTTCTGTCAGCAGCATCTGGCTTCAGGCTGAGTAAGAGGTTCTGGCTATGTGCCTTTTCGCACAGTTTAAGTTGGTAACTAAATAGAACAGCAACTGGCTTTGGTCTCAATTTTCAGTTAGGTGAAAAAAAAGCATCTAGCTTTTTCAGTGAAGCTAAATGAAGATTGATGTACCTTGAACTAGGTGGTAACCTGTGTGTTGTCTGCTCCTTGAGCTCTTTGGTTGTCTTCAGTCTGCAACTCTAGCTGCTGGTGGTGGAGAAGGACAGAAGAGGGGCTTACAGAGTTGTAAGAATTAATAATATCCTTTTCATATTAAACATGTTTTTTTCCAACCAACCTTAACTCTTATACTGAAGTAAGAAACTTTGTATTTTTGATTATCTAACAACACAAAAGAGTATTTTGACGTAAAAGTGTGAATATATATTTTTCTTCTTATCAAAATCTCAATTAGCAACCCTGAGGAGAAATGAAATGGCATTATTTCCAACTAGACAGTTTTACTGAAATTTCCAAACCGTTCGATCAAGAGTTACCATGATAGTCTCAGTGATTACCATGTAGGAGTTTCCATGACCATCAGGGGTTTTAGAAGATATACTGTAATTTACCAAGTGAGAGGAATAAATCTAATTCATTTTTTACTTACTATTTGTTGTTTATTTTAATTTGTGAAAAATAAATCCTCAAAATTTAATAAGCCCTGAAAACACAGTTAAACTGCAAACTTCTCCCATGTGTGTGTTGCCAAGTAGTTATTGCCTGCCTAGTGATGTCTCCACACAAGACTTTCTGCTCTGAACTCTCTTCCAGGCTGCATTTTATCTCTAAATAGCAGCAAAAGGAACCAAATTAATGAACTAGCAATTTTAGCTTGTTTAAAATTCGAGGTATATTTCTTCACTGTGAATATCCAGCAATAGTGGGTTGTGCCCATGACTCTGAGGTGTGTTTCTATTTCTTCAGATTTTCCTCACACATTTAACCACTATGATCTTATGTATTGTTACGTGATACCCAGAAGAAGCAGGTGGTTTCGGTGGATGGCCAGTGCACAATGTAATTACATCATTGTCTTTTGGAAACATTTGCTTTTCCCGAAGTCAAATTTACATATTTGTACCAGTCACGCTGTTTTATCCACAGGAAGACTTGGATCCCGGTCTCAGAGCAGTTCCGTAGCTATTTTGACTTTAATGTTAGAAGTGACTCTACTCCAAGGCATAATTTATATTAAAATGTGTGTAGGGTTGATTTTTTCCATCTGCTTAAGAGCTTTGAGACTGATGATGTTTTTCATTGGAAATGCTAACTGGAAAAAAATTTGCCTTAAGTGTTAGGAAAATTTTAGTTTTAGGAAAATTATTTTGAAATAACCAGTGTTTTCATCTCATCAAAATCTTTTAGTTCCTGATAGCATAGGAATAGAAATGAGATTATTTTTTTCTTACTATCTTGTTGCACAGCAATGTCAGTAATATAACTTCAGTCACGATTTTAAGCTTTCAGCTGCCTGGGAGAAGGAAGTGCTAAGACCTTCATTTTATGCTTTGGGTGCTCTCGAGATGAGGCATTTAGATTAAAATTAATACTTTTGTGAAGATTATGATAGATTTCTGACTTCTGAAATATCTGTAATTAGTTTACATGCTATATGGAATGTATTTACTTTGATTTGACTTTATTAAATATTTGGAAATGTATTTTACTTCCTTCTGCTTTGCAAAAAGAACAGTTTAAAATGCTGTTCTTTGGAGGGCTTTTGGGTGGGTTGTGCATTTTGAAGTCTTTTGAGGAGAATTATCAGTAGAGAATCAGTGCGTGGTAAGAGTAAATGTGTAAATAAGCATATAAAAGGTGTGTAATGTTTCATGATTTTGTGTGTTTAAAACATTTCTGTGTCTCTTAAATTTTTAGCTGCAGCATGAGAAAGCTGAACTGGAGCAGCATTTAGAGCAGGAACAGGAATTTCAAGTGAACAAATTGATGAAGAAAATTAAAAAACTGGAAAATGATACAATTTCAAAGCAGCTCACCCTGGAGCAGGTAACTCTTTACTTTCAGAATGGTATGTCTGCAAGACAAGGGATTCTGAAAAAAAAAAAACCAAACAAACTTGTTTTGTATTAGATTTAGCTTAATTTTTTATGTATGTAAGAAACTGGGCAATATCAAGAATATAGAGAAGCCAGTTTGATATTCAAAGCAATAAATCATTAACATATTATGAGAAACTTTGATGATTTTTTTTTCATGGCCTTTATAACGTTTATTACCCTTACTATAGGCCTTCATGTCTGCTGGACAGCTGTGAGTTTTGCAAACAGAACTTCTTTGTGATTAATGCTTCTTGTTGCTGTTCATCAGCCCCATGCTGCTAGTGAGAAGGACTGTCACTTCTCACAGCAGTTAAGCACAACAGAAAACCATAGGTATGTAGTCCAGTTGTGCTCCAGGTCACTTACTGGGGCAGCTTAGCTAGTACAGGACTCAGAACTGTGAGATGTCAGCTCTGTGTATATTTAAAAAGATTTGAGATTCGACTACATCCAACTCCCTTTCTCCCTAGACAGCTATGAAGATTGCAGAGATAAAACACCACTTGTTTTGGTCATGTTTCCACCACTCTTGATGGGACTGCTTTTATGCCTAATTTTAGGCATGTGCGTCAAAGCATCTCAGTGGTGTTAGCAGGAGACCTGTTGACTTAAAAGGCAAACTGATGAAACATATAGGCTTGTTAAAGAATTCAGCTTTTCTGGTTAATGGAAGTCCAAAAATCTGGGTGGTGTAAATATAGTACATTACTTCTGTGATTTTTTTTTTAATCTTCTTGTGCAATGTAGGACTTTTATTTTTCCCTGGTAATCTGAATTTCTACCACTTTTGTATGACTCTATTTCTGTTGACATTGTGTATACATTAATTAATGGATATCTTAATCAAGAAAACCCATTTCATCATTCTTATGCTAGCATTATTTATGGAACAAATTGAAAAACAGAAAGGTAGGAAGATGTAGCTGCCAGCAAATCCTTAACCAGCGTGGAAGTTTAACATGAGATTGAAATAGCTCTTAGCCACAAGGTGGTGGTAGCAGCCACTTAATCAAAATGCACAGTAAGCTTGCATATTAAGCTGGTTTAGTCTTTGAAATTCGAATATGAGCCACAGCTGAAATCTTAATGGTATTTATTTTCATATTGTTCTGGGCAGACAGACTTGTCAAATCATAAAATTTGAAACTTGTTGCTACATTTGAATATCATTGATAGCTAGTTCAAAGAGCACGAACGCTCAAAGGTCTTTCTGCCAAATATCTGACCTTGAAAACTTACTTTGTTCATGAAGATGTTAAATTTAGCTGTCAGTCTTAGAATTCCATGCGTATTTTTAATGTAATGCAATGTATACCTTTGTTTCCTCTTACAGTAAGATAGAGTAAATCTCAAGTTACTTTGAACTTCATGTTTCATTCTCTTACACAAAATTAAAAAACAAAAAAAAGAAAAGGTTTATTGTGGTAATTAATCAGATGAATCAACAGTCTTTGGGGCATGTGCCATACCTAGCAAGAAGCAACCAAAAGTTGTGAGCAGAGCAATATTGTCTTTTTTTTGTACACATAGGGAATTAAGGAAGAGAGATTGCCACAACGCTTCAACGTAACCTTTGGGAGACCTATTAAAAAGGACTTGGAAAGAGTTCTTCAGCAATGCTTGGAACATGATCTAGGGCTGCATTACTAGGTCTACCACTGTAATCAGTGACCAGATAGTACAACATATGTTCACTATTATTTTTAAAATAAGGAACACAAAGTCTCTGTGCTTTGTGTCTTTCCTCTGTTGCTTTCTGTCATCTGAGCTGCTTATGCCACAGGTGATTGGTAGGTAGTCAGTTTGTAATAGTGATGGTTGTGTAGAACATTACTTCTAAATAAAAAGTTAAGTTGGATCTTAGGGTTTGGATGTGACCTGACTTAATTTTCTAAAGCCAACTTCAAGTGGCAGAACATTCTTCTCTGAAGGCTAATGATGAAGAAATTTGCAACATGTGACTATTTCATTAAGTGAATGTCTCAGTTAAAAAGAGCAATAATGTTCTGTGTTATAATTCAGCAGTTTGACAGGAAATAGCTGTCAGTTTTCTCTTACAGAGGTTGGTTTGTGTAGTCTTGCTGTTACTGCAGTTAGGAGATGATTATTAGCAGTTTAGCTCTTATTTCTCATCTGCTACATCTGCTTTTTTGAAAGGAGAACATGAAATGTGTAAAATCATAGAAACATAGAATTATTTGAGTTGGATGGGACCTTAAAGATGGAGTTCCAACCACTCTGCCATGGGCAGGGACACCTCCCACTAGGCCAGGTTACTCAAAGCCTAGTCCTGGTCTTGAACGCTTCAAGATGGGGTATCCACAGCTTCCCTGGGCAACCTGTTCCAGTGTCTCACCACCCTCACAGTAAAGAATTTCTTTCTAATGTCTTCTCTAAATTGACCTTCTTTCAGTTTAAAACCATTATGCCTCGTCCTATCACTACATTACCTGATAAAGAATCCCTCCCCATTTTTCCTGTAGGCCCCCTTTAGGTACTGGAAAGCTGCTATAAGATCTCTCTGGAGCCTTCTTTCTTCTCCAGGCTGAACAACCCCAACGCTCTCAGCCTATCCTCATAGAGAGGTGCTCCAGCCGTCTGATTATCTTTGTAGCACTCTGCTGGACTTGTTCTAACAGGTCTATGTCCTTCCTGTGCTGAGGGCTCCAGAGCTGGACTCAGGACTCCAGATGGAGTCTCACAAGAGAGGGAGAATGACCTTTCTTGACCTGCTGACCTTGCTTCTTTTGATGCAGTCCAGGATGCAGCTGGCTTTCTGGGCTGCGAGCTCACATTACTGGGTTGTATTGAGCTTCTCCCCCAGCCAAAACCCCCAAGTCCTCCTCCTCAGGACTTTTCTGAACCCATTCTCCATGCAGCCTTTATTTGGGCTTGGGATTGCCTGACCCATGTGCAGAACCTTGCACTTGGCCTTGTTGACAATGGGATTGAGTGTACTGTCAACACGTTTGCTGATAACACCCACCTGCGTGGTACAGTCAACATACTGGAGGGAAGGGATGGCAACCATGGGGACCTGGACAGGCTTGAAAAGTGGGCCCATGTGAACTACATGAAGTTCAACCAGGCCAAGTGCAAGGCCCTGCACCTGGGTTGTGGCAATCCCAAGCACATATAAAGGCATATGCACTAACACTGTAACCCCTTTGTAGAAGGCTACTGAATCAGTCAGACATGAATTGCCTTTAGTGAAGCAATGCTGGCTTCCGTGTTTCTTCTGGAAAGATACTTTTGGAGACCAGACAAGAACTAAAGCTACAAAGAGGGAGAGGCAGATGAAAAGCAGTGAAGTGAAATTTGGGGTAGCAGCCTCAGGCTGAGATCATATTCCACTTTCATGGATTTGGAAGATCTCCATTTTAGGAGGGAACAGTTGTGTTATTTAGTAAGATGGCAAGAAGACTGAAGAAGCAGTAATCCAGAAGTACATAGACAATGGGTATTTTAGCTGCGTTTGAAGTTAAAGTAAGTGTATGCATATGAGAGAGGGGAAGAAAGAAGAAACACAATTGGATGGTTAGGGAGTTTTGAAAAGATTTTCCCCGTTCTCTGAAGGGAAGATTAAGGTTCAAAAAAGCAAGTAGTACTTCCTCATATCCCTGTTGTTCTGGTAAATATTAGATAATGTTTGATTGAAATGTAACTTTGAACTTATGTAAATACTAGTATTGACAGAGCTGGTGGTTTGGTCTTGAGATATAATCCTGTCCTGCTTATTCAGTTCAGAATAGTATGACGTTCCTTACAAAATCATTGACTAGAGTTGGACTAAATTGCAAAATATGCTTGAAACTACCAAGTACAAAACAAATACATGTATTCTCTGAATTCACTACTCTGGTCAGGATGCTGCAGTCACTTCTGTAGGTTCAGTTCAAGGTGTTAATCCTCAAAGCTTTTATATTCTGATACAGGGAGGAACTGGGGCAATGCTCAAGATCAGGAAAGGAGATACCTGTTTCTATCGTGTTTTCATATTTCTGGAAATGTGGGGTTTCAGATCTTTTCTTTGGTGTTTCATCAGAGCATATCTGTCAGTTTTCAGGCACAACAATACTAGTAATCAATTTCTTCATGTGTGGTTCTGCATTATATTGGCTTTTAATAGCTTCTAGTAGAATAAAAATGTTTATTCACACAGTAAGTGAATGGGAATAATGTCAAGTTAAGCATTTAGTTCTATATAGTCTTTGCTAAAATGGAAATACATTTGTTTCTGCTATTAAGGGTTGATACAGTAACACATGAGTTTTCATGTAATTTTTTCTTTACTGTTTTTGTTGTTACTCCTTTATCTAACACAAGGCAAACATGGCTTCTCTGACTTAACTGATTCTTCCACTCTTCCACTAAAAAAGTCTAAAGTTTTTCAAAAGAATAAATGTTGGTGTAGAGGACTGTAAATTCAGTTTGGACTTCAGAGATGCATAAAATAAACTGGCCTTAGAATAGGCTTGTCCTGTCATCAGTCACAGTGTGTCCAGGTTTCAAGCTTCTCGTTGGCCAGAGACAATATTTTCATCTTCTCCTTGCTGTCATAGAGCATCATGTAAAATGGTGTTATTATAGTAATGATCTTTCCTAATGACAGTTCCTTGCAAAAAATATATTTCCATCATTTTCATTGGTTGATTTTCCTCTCCAGCTAAGACGTGAGAAGATTGACCTTGAAAATACTTTGGAACAAGAACAAGAAGCGCTAGTGAATCGTCTCTGGAAGAGGATGGATAAGCTTGAAGCAGAAAAACGGTATGTCTTATCACTGTGGGAGAGATGTCATTTCATACATAATGTTCTGGATTAATATGTTGATCTCTATCCCATAAGAGTTGTTTAATATATGAAAACCTGGAAGTTAAGAAGTTGTAAACCTCCTTGTTTACGTGGTTGCTTAGAGTTGATGAAACTAAGTTGTATAAGAAATGACCTGGGAAAGCTTGGAGGAATTAGCTGAATTGTTTGCTGCTGATAGACTCTTCTTAAAGCTTCTGGCTTGGGTTCACCTTTATTTTCGTGGCCCAGAGAAAGTAACATGGTATTTCACTGTTAATTCCAAAAATCATAATTTAGAACATTTAATATCTACCGTATGCTTATTTCATTATAAGTGAAATTCATTACTCCTGAATTCACAGTTATTTGTGGTATTTGAAGCCTTGACTGCATGGAATACTTGTCTGTTTGGAGATTGAAAAAACCAAAAAGACTGTTGTTTGAGACTATTTGCCTATGCTACAGAAAATTTCTGAAGTTTTCTCTTCTGGTGATGGTGAAACGCAGAAAAGTTTGTGTTTCATGACATACTTTAGACATACTTCACTCATCTTTTCATCTTTAAATATGTGTTCTTCCACTAAGAACATAAATGTAAAAACTCCTAAAAGATTAAATGGATTTGCTTAGAAATGATTATGTGGAGTAAATACAGTATAAAACTGAGGTAATTAATATGTAGTCCAGAATTTGGTTTTCATGAACTTTATGCAGAAATATTTGGGGGGTCAATGTCTGAATATTTTAGACATTTTACTTTTTTTATTTTGAGTTTAAAAAAAAATAAGAAAAAAAATTTGTCACCAAAATCAGTAGTTAAAATAAATCTTATGTACCTGGCAGAATCCTTGCAGAACCATTCTGGGACTATAAGGGTTTTTCTTTGTCACTTGAATTAAAGGTAAAGTTTAAACTGTTTCTCATACAGAATTTTACAGGAGAAATTAGACCAGCCAGTATCTGCTCCACCATCACCCAGAGACATATCAATGGAGATAGATTCTCCAGAAAATATGATGAGACATATCAGATTTTTAAAGAACGAAGTGGAGAGGTTAAAGAAACAACTGAGGGCTGCACAGTTACAGCGTGAGTAAACAACTTGTTTAAAACTTGTTAAGTTTGTGTAATGTAAGATTTTTCTATATGTTTTCATGAGTTTGACTTTAAGGTAGAAGTGGAAAAAAAATAGGGCAGGTTTGGGATAAAACATTTTCATAATTGCAGAATTGTTGCTTAGTGGTGTATATATACTGCAGTGTGGGGTTTTTTAGCTTTACTAGAAAGATAACTGGAAGAATCAACAAATATTTCTTGAATATTTTGGGCCAGAAAAAATGTTTCTATCTTTTTTTCTTTTTTTTTTTTTTTTTCCTGAGATATAGGAGTATTTCAACATACGGATTTTTTGAAACATATTTATGGCCTACTTTGTGTGAGTCTTGTTATAAATTAAGAATTACTCAAAGGAATTACCAGCTAGGAATATAAAGTTCAGTTGTACGTTAGAAATTCCCGTGTTAACGATTATCACTCCTTGTAAGTAACTTTTGTAGCTGCGTTAGCCTAATTTTTCAGGCAGCTATTTGACTTCACAATATAGCAGAATGAGTAATCTTATTTTGTTCTCTCCTATGTAAGATTGCTTTGAAGGCAGACAGAATGAATAGTTGTGTAGAAGTCCTTGTGTTTCTGTTGTGACAAGTGCTGTGGTCCCTTGCCCAGAAGTCAGAAGAACCCGCTTTTTGCCCTGCCTTTCGGGAGCAGAGGCCGTGGCTCTGAGCGCATGGCCTCAGCTGGCAGGAAGGTTGCTTGAGCCTTCCTGTGGTCTTTGCAATGCCAATCCTTCATTCCTTCATGCTACATCTAAAACTTCTCTCCACATTTCATCAGTCTGCCTCGTTCCTAGTCAGTTGTATTGTATTTCAATTGATGGCTAAGTAGATACCTACACATATAGACAGAAAACTTGGGCTGAGTGGGAAACCGGCTGGAGCGTGCTGGTCTTGACTGGCTAACTGGAATATTTCAACCTCCACTTAGAGAAATAGCTTGCCAGAGACAGTGGCCTTCCTTGAAGACAGAGATGATGGGAGAGTGTTCTTCTGTAGAGGCCTTGTGCGCAAGTTTGTGGTGTTGATAATTTGTCAGTTCAAAGAAGATAAGGATTCCTAATCTTTGTACTTGCCAACTCTGCACCGCAGCATTCACGTACTGAACTTCAGAACGAGGGCAAGGCCTTAGATGTAAAGTACTCATCGTACAAATCTAGCCTAATTAATTTCTAGTATTCTTTATTATTTTTAAGTTGTTCGGTTTTGAATTTGGGGGATTTAGGCTAAACATTTAGAAGCATTTAAAGTCAAATTCTCATTGAAAATAAGAGATAGGTTTAAAAGTACTGTTTCCCTTTGTGAACAGGTTAAACAGAGCTGCAATCGGAATAGCAATACTGGTAGACATGGTGGGTGCACCAGCCTGTAAGCAGAAGCTGAAACTCAAATACACTTTTCAGTTTGTTTGCAATATGTGGTCATTAGAGAATGTCTACTATTATTCATAAATATTTAATAAAATCTGCACGCTGAATTCTGATACCAGTATTACGTATTGTATTCCTGAAGCACACACTTCTAGTCTAGGAACTGTTTTGGTATAGCAGTAAGTTGTAAATAAGTAATACTGTTACATTTAGATGTGACACTTCCACAGAAGAGACGTAAATCAGGTATTGTTCATAGTTTGGGAACAGTCTTCAAAACAAGAATATTCTTCTGATTGAAGGATGCTGCGTAACAAAGTGATCACAAAACATGATAAACCATAATATTTTTTTTTTATATCAAGGAATTAACTGTAAACTTGATCAGATGTTGGAAAACCTTGCAAATACATCGTGTGTTTTAAGTCTTCATCATGTGTTTCATTTTATTTAAGTAATCTGTCAAAATGCTTTGTAGCTTTCCATAGCTTGATTTTTATCACTTTAAATAGCTTGTGATACCAGACCATTTAAGTGATCTTTGCTGAACTTTAGAATTGCAAACTGAAATTGCCCTTCGATGTAGAATAAAGCATTTGTTGGCTTTTTGTATTGGTACGTGTTCCATTGACCAATCTATGATAAAATGTGTAATTGCAAGAATGCTGTAAAGTGCGTCTAAGGTGGCATTTTAATACAAGTTTGAATGTTGGAGGTTCCAGAATATGTTTTGTGCTTCCTCTTTTAAAATGGAAATATACATTTAAAATAATTTCTTTTGTGCATTGCAATAAGATCTTTGTAAATGTGAAATAGCATTTTTTTAATGAAGCAGGATTCATTGTATTTTTTCTTTATGATTTTGATTTTATTATTTTCTTCATTGCTTTTTCCTTTCTTTTCAAATTTAAGTAAATACTTAAAACGTTTTTTGCTTTTTACCTTTTATTTCCAAAATTGCCATCAACTATAATTTATTTTAGTAGCTACTATTCTGAATTAGTCTTTGAATTAATGAATTAGAGATGAGAATTTTGAGTGATCCATCCTGAGTATTTTGTACACCTTGTTCTTGAAGTATTGAAGTAAAATTTGGCATAACATATTTGCTTCTCTGGGAAATTGATTTGTAGTCAAATTTTATCAAAATTCTGAATTTCAGATTCAGAGAAGATGGCACAATATTTAGAAGAGGAGCGACATATGAGAGAAGAAAACTTGAGACTTCAAAGAAAATTACAGCGGGAAATGGAACGTAGGGAAGCACTCTGCAGGCAACTGTCAGAAAGCGAATCCAGCTTAGAAATGGATGATGAAAGGTTAGTATTTCCTAGCCATCCAGATATGTTGAGGTTTAGCTTACTAGTATTCGTATTTCCTTTTCAATATTATAAAATAAGTAATTATAGAAATAACCTTTATATGGGCTTAATATATGCATCAAATTTCAGCATGGTCCAGGAATATCTTCAGCAGAATGGTATCACACTTGTGTACAAATTGAATTAGTTTTAACAGAGAGAAAGACATATTTGTATCTGAAGATTGTTTAGGGCTTTGATAATGTCTATGGAAATCAGTACAGCCATGGAGTTAAGATACGAATTATCATGAATCTCTGGTTTGCCCCTAACTTGGTAACTGCAAGGAATTCTGTGACGTAGGAACAACATCCTTACTTGGGGTTAATTTGTCCTCTGCAGAAAGTGAACTGTGTTCAGCCAAAATCTAAAGGTTGCTGTGTAAAGCCTTAGAGAGAGAAGTGTTCCCAGAAGTATTGGGTTGTTCTTGATGTCCCAACCATAATATCCTTGATTTTTTTTCTCTCTGTACTGCAAGCTGCATTGCTTGCACTGACCTTACAGATAGTCTTGAGTTTTTCATGGTTTGATATGATGCCTTTTAGCGTTTCTTCATGTCATAGTCATATGACAGTGTTATATCTTGAATGTGTTTAAGTACACTTTGGATAAAACATTCTTAATCCTTATCAAATACTCATTATTTTGTTGTACTCTTTTACATTATTTTGGATTTATAGTGGTCCTTTAAAAAAATGTAAAAGTTTCCCTGTGCTGTGATTTCTTCTGATACTGAGGCATTTGTTTTTGGGTCATCAAAATATATGTTATAAGCCACCATTTACCAGAAACAATACAAATATTTTGTTTCAAGGAGCACCCTTAAAGTTTAAGGTAGTGTTTTCATTTTCACGAAATACTGGGCAACTGACATATATTCCAGTAGCATCTGGTAATTGGACATAGGGAATTCTATATAAATTAAATACACAGAGGATTCTGGTGTTTGAATCTACATTTTTTAGCCTAATCTTTTCTTCCAATATTTACATTGTAATGGAAATACAATAAAAATCTTAATCTATGTGAATTACCAATATTAATAAAAAATGTAGAGTATCCTAATTTTTGTCAACCAGTTGTAGGTAGTGGTAATCAATAAAATGCAGGAAAATTGAATTAACTGTTCTGTGCTTCTAATAAAATTCATTGTTGAGTTCATTTTCTTGGTGCTACAAAGGTGTAACAGAATTGCTCCAAAACAGAGATTTGTAGTGTAAATAATACAAAGTAAAGGGATGGAGGAAGCAGGTATTAAGACTAGTTAGTCTTAGGAGAACTGTGTAAATCAAGTAAAGTACATGTAACAAAGATTTTTGAATGTAAGTTTTTGTCAGCTTTCATTGTCTTCCTAAAAATGATGGTTGTAGTGGATCAGAGATCCTTTTTGTTTTCTTTCAGTTGCATTCTGTTAGCTGATGATACTTACCTTTTGTAGATGTGGGTAGATGAAGATGCTTTACGGAATGCAAAATACACAGCTCTCCCAAAACTTCTTCCTCCTGACTAGCAAGTGCTTTGTCTTCTCAGTCCTCCATCCTATTCTCTGGAGTAGTAGGGAAATAGGAGAAAGAAGAAAGCGTACTAGTGGTGTGCTGCTGTTCCATATCACCTGATCTGGGTACCAGGATGACTTACAGAAACTTGTCTTGATGTAGAATACAATAATACTAAATCACAAGGACCACTGCCCTGCTGTTACACATGTACTGTCTGCGTTACAAGTTACTGTTGCGTTCCAGAGGTAACCTACTCAGTTCAGTTTTACTAACCTTGCCACTGATAGCTCTTTAGAAAACTTATATTTAAATAAATGTTAATTTGCCAGTTTGTTAATTTTCTGATGTTCTCTATTGTAGCTATTTTTATTACATGATCTACCCATATTTAAACCAACTTTGGTATCATTACAGTACACTGTCTGTCTTAGGTGTTGTGGCTTAGTAACTCAACTCTGAATATCCTAGTTAAAAGTCAATATGATGCAGTATCGAAACAGGTTTCAGCTGTATGTATTTCAAATACATACACTGGCTCACAGACCTAGAAGTAGTCATCGTTATGAGTTCTGTAAAACAGGAATATTATTAATGCTACTCCGCATTGTGGGTTTTTTTCCATGATCTGGAAAGAAATGTAGCTACTAAGAATTTCTGAGCAACAGTGGTAGAAGGGGAGACAAGTAAGAGTCAAAGGGCTGTCAGGTGTCTAATTTTGCCTGCTGCTTTGCTGTGCCCAGTAAAGAGACACAGTTAAATGTAATAATTTAAACTCAGGTGCACTGATATGCAACCATTTGTGCGGTTGAAGGTGAGAAGGGGAACCTCTAATCTAGACATTGACTGAAAAATGTGGGTAGGGAGTGCATGAGCAAGTCAACCTGAAAGGTGCCAACCTAGTGCTGTGGAAAAAAATACATAAAATTACTTTTGAGATATAAACAGTAAGTGACAAGTAGGAGCTCTTTTATATAGCACTTAATGGCTGCGAAGAAGCTTCACTGTATTCAGTGAGTAAAGTACAAATAAATACACCTAAAATGATTACAGGTGGGGAAAAATGCCTTGTCTAAGGTTCTAATCTGTTGAGTTTATCACAATGACATTTGGCAGGTGTGTGCCGATGCAACCCAGAAATATCTTTAGTGAGAGAAAGTCCTAGGTTCAAAATATCTCTCTGTTCCAGTGGCAAAAGACACAATGAGCAAATGGCTAAACATTGAGACCAGAGCAATTTAAGCAGGAAATGGGGTGTGTTTTTAGCTGTGAGGCTGACCAGCTCTTGGAACAAATTATCAATACTTTCATGATTATTTTTTCTTTCCCTCCTATTCATGATTTCAAATTAGCGCTGAATGCCTTTCTGGGAGATACACTCCAGCCAGACAAGCTATTGAGTTTGATGTAGAAATGAAGTGTAAATTGCAAGAATGTAGCATAGGTCAGATTGAGTGACATGATTGATACCTTTGGCCTTAATCTGTACCCTTCTAGTCATATGTGCAGTATATATGGTTTTAACTGCAAGTAACTAAACTACCTCCAGCTATTTCCATTGAAACTTGACCCAGTGTCTGAGCCTTCAGCAATGATGAGTTCCTGTCATGACTTCCTAGAGGTGACCAGTCCTTCATTCATTTAATGTGATTCATAGGGGAACTGAAAAAACCACAGTGAAACATTTAAAACATGGCACGTTTGATCTAATTATTCTTTACCTTTTTTTTTTTTTAGATATTTTAATGAGATGTCTGCACAAGGATTAAGACCTCGCACTGTGTCCAGTCCTATCCCTTATACACCCTCACCAAGTTCTAGCAGACCTATATCACCTGGTAAATATTTAACCCAGTTTCTAAAAGTATTGTATGCATCACATGGTAATGTGCCTTATTAGTATGTTTAGGTCAGTAGCCTTTTCAAAACTACTGTGGAGAAAACAACTGCATCATAAATGTAACAATAGTTGTGCCTTAGATGTCTTTTAGTGCAGCATGTTTTCAGATGGTTCTGTATTACACTGTGAGCAGATATTAAAGGTCAGGTAAGAAGCTGTCACTTGAACTTTTATGTCTTTTTTGCACTCTCTTTTTCTCTCTTTCTGTCTCTTCCTTTTTTTTCTTTTTTCTTTTTTTTCTTTTTTGTTTTTTTTCATGCCCCTCCACAGAAATTGCAAAACAATATGCATAGAAACAGATTTCTAGAGTTTGGTAATAAACTGGTAATGAGACTGCTATTGTGCTCTGAATCAAAGCTTCTTATAGAAGTCTGATCTTGAACGTGTTGGAAAAGAACCAGTTCCCTTTTCTGTTTAGTATAGAAATAGCTATTGTGCTTCTATTTTGTGTTGTGCTGCTAACACGTTTGTTGACTGAAATTAAAATTCCTTAAAATCATGCTTGGACATTCCTTAGAAGTTGTTGGCCATGGATGTTACATGGCGATGACAAACTCACTTGTACGTAACTAAGTGAATCCTGCACACCCTGCTTCCCCAAGTTCACCTCTAGAACCTGTCAGACAGAGTCCTACGGTAAGGGCAAACGAAATGTGCTCTATGTTGACAGCCTCTGCAAATTGAGACATATCATTGCACAGGTCTGCTAGAACATGTAAAATGTCTTTAAACTCTTTAATTTTCAAGACTGACTTGAGTTTTTCAGAAGGACTCAAAATAGTGTTTCATCCAGATGTTGCAAAAAGAAGTGAGCACTCCTGTATCCTGTGAGAGCTAGCTATGGCCTCAAGCCATTTTATGGTGTTAGAGATTAACATTATGATAGTTTTTCAGGAGGCTTTTGGGTTCTGAAATGAGCCAAATCACTTGACTTTGTGCTTTGCAATTTATGTTATGAAGAAAACTACATGTTTTCTTATCCCTTTTCCTGTAGCTGGATATACAGAAACACAGTCAGGCCAATAAGTGTTCTGGAGTAACTGCTGTGGACCTTTGTGGTTATACGTGTGCAGCCTTCATAATAGTGCAGTATTGAACTGCACATTGTATCTGCAGTCCACAGAGTGGTTATTATGAAAAGTATGTGTAGGGAAAGTTATCTGGTAACTTACAGGCTTACATACTAGATTACCTAGAAATGCACCCAATTCAGAAGCTTATGTGTTGGTGCAGGGATTCTCTGTTGGTTTGTTTCTACACTGGGACTGAAGCACATTCCTTATTCCCTGTGGACTTTACTTCCCATCAGTAGCTGATACAGGAGTGCTGCATTCTAGCGGCAATTACATCCTACAGGTAGGGAATGCTGAAACACAGTCTGAACCAGAGCTAAATGATCGTTACTAACAGAGTTCACAGTACTGGTGATGTTGGTACAGTAAATGTTCCAGGCTAGCACTTCTGCACAGGTAGCTACATTACTCTGCTTCACATGTGATAAGTTGATACCCATAGCTGGGAAGTTTTAGGCTTCTGAAAAATAGAAGCAGCAGTTTGTTAGAGAACTAATGAGATTAATAGAGGATTTTGTACAGCAGTTTGGTATATATGAATGCAGTAATGGGTCAATACAAATACTTTTTGAGCCCTTTGTGTAAAGTAATACAGTAAGACACTGTGAAAAGTATAAACAGAATAATACAGCAGTTACATTTTGAATAAAGTAATTGTATGATTCAGTGTTGAAGAAGTGTGAAAACTGTTAAATCCAATGTGGTGTTACAAAAGTTTAATAGACCTTTAGAAATTTTTGGGTGATAATTCTCCAAAGCAGCTGCTAGTGTCTAATACTATACAGCTGAGAAAAGTCACCTGTGATATTTTTGGCAGAAAGCGATAATGAGCTAAAAATTTTGGAAAATGACCTGTTTTGAGAAATACTCAAAAAACGTTCAGAGCACTTCAAGGTTTGAACTCTGAGCATGTAGCAGTTGGTGTTTCAGCTTACCTTGGATAGCTCTGCAGGTACTCTGCATTTTTATAAGTTAGTTCTTACAGAAAGGACATATTTAGATGGCAGAATTAGATATTTGCATTTTTGAATATTAGGCTTTCCTTAATTACGACTTGTTTTATCCACATTTTAAATGTTAGTTGCTAGCCTGGTCCTGCTAGCAACTAATCCTAGAAGGTTTTAACTTCATAGCCCCAAAGGTCTTTGGGTCCTTTCCTATAAATGCTGAAGCAAACAGAAGGAAGCCTGGGTGCAGATCTAGTGTGCCTTGGAGGAGCCACCTACATCCAGTTTCTTTGTACCTTGTAGGGACCCATTGCTACATGGCTTCTCTGGGCACAACCTCTCTGCTTCTTCGGACTGTCATTGTTTTTCAGGGAGCCATTTCCTCTGAGGAGAAATGGAAGGCTGGGTGGAAACAGTTGTGGACTAAAACTAAGCTGCCAGGAGGGCCTTACACCACTTACATAAAGTGAAAAGTTGTTTAACACTGTGTAATGTACGTTTTGAAAGCTATGGTAGTTTACTACAAGCAAAGAAATTAATTTTGTATTATGCTTTTCAGTACTGTTTTTTAGGTGTCTAATCTGGCAGCAGTTACCATTTCTTATCCTATCATTGATTCAGAACTAAAAAAGTTTAAAAACCCTCACTCTTTAGTTGGTAATATAAACAAGAATGTTGATGGCACCTTGTTTAACAATTTTTAGGTCTGTCATATGCAAGTCACACAGTTGGTTTCACACCACCAACTTCACTGACTAGAGCTGGAATGTCTTACTACAACTCCCCAGGCCTTCATGTGCAACATATGGGACCATCCCATGGTATTACAGTAAGTATTTAAAATAGTAAATACTTCTTACCAATGTCAGTTTGGCTTTTAAAAGTTATAGTTGCTTGTCCTTAAACTTTTTTACAAAATATTTTTGTAAATGTTTGTTTTTGTCTCCTTACTCCAAGATATCTATTGCTGCTTTCTTCAACCCTGATTTTCCTCTTCACCCCTCAGAAACTGATTCTTTTTGGAGAACCTTATTTTCTGCAAAAGAATAGGATGTATTATCATCTTAAGGACAGTAATAGGTATCAACTTATGGATCAGGAGGCAGGGTGTGAGAAGTGATGTTCTAAGCTACTAAGCCTGTCCTGGGAAGTAAAAACATTGCTTTCATTTTTCTCCTAGTCTCCACCATCTGACGGATGAGTCATCTGAGGTTGCTCCAAGCTCAGGTTTTCTTCAGGATGACACACAATGCTACCACCATGTCACTGTAACAGGCAGTTAACTCTTATTTTCTATTCTCATTGGCAAAGAAGAAAGTTAATATAAACATTTGTTAGGACAATTTCTCATATCTTTCGAGTGGATTTATTTCCTTTTTACCTTTGATATTTGATGCACTTCTACTTAATTGTGTTTCCTCTAAATATTTGTGGAGTTTAATGAGCAAACAGATCCTAAATATGAACTACTTGGCAAATACCTTATAGTTGTTGTATCAAGACCATTTTGGTTTTTCTCAACAGGTACAGTAGTGTATAAAGATTCTGTAAGGTTGTTGCATACACTTGTCATTTTCAGATGTGAAAACATGTTTCAGTAGAATTTTTAGTAGAATGCTAAAATATGGCTGCTTCTAAAACCATTTAGGTGAGTGTGCAAAGGTAATTAATTGTTAATTTCATTGAGCAAAGTGAGTGAAAACACTACAATAGTGGTTAGAACAGGAGAGAAGCTGGGGCTCAGCAGGAAGGTAAAGTCCTGGTCAGGGTTTGGTTAACTGCTGCGCGTCACATGAGTTAGTCACAGGAAGATCTTTGTGTTTCTGGAAAACCTGGAACCTAATTTTACAAATAAGTATTTCAAGGAACTTGTTCTGTTCAGTCTCTGTGAAATACTACTCTTTCTGAAACTGTAAATTATTTGGTGTCACACTGAGTCACTATGACAAAGATCATCTTTAGGACAAAATACTAATTGTTTTGAGAAAGGTGTTGATTAAGTACCTCTTGGCTTTGTCCTAGTACTGAAACCGAGTCCCTTCATATTATTAGATGTATGCAAATGCAATAAATGATTTTAAGTGTTTCAGAGACATCAGTTGGTTGTCAAGAATCCCTTGGCTTTTCGCACAGAGCAGTAATCAATTGTACATAGTTGTGCAGAAAAATAGATACCATATACGTTATTTGACTAAACTGCAGTTTAATTCTTGACTCTTCATTTTTGATCTCCTTTACAGAATAAACTGACTTTACCTGTAGTACATTTGGTGTAGCACTGTAATCATGCTTCTCAGAATTGATCACCTTTGGTTGATTATTAATTTTGGGTGGGTGGTTTGTCACGCTATGAGGCTTTTTATTAATGCTAACTGGATTGGTAAGTAATGAGGATTTTGGCTTCAGAAGTGCAGAAGTTAGTGTCGTGCAATGAAATTTATATTCTTACATTGAAGAAGATTCCCGCCCCTCTACCCCTCCTATTGCTTTGTAAAGTGGGTTTTAAATCTTTGTGTTTAAGTGTGCAGGTTGCTGCAAATCTGTGGTTTGTGTTGAGGGGAGCTCTCTTAACACCTGCTTCGCTCCT
Source organism: Nycticryphes semicollaris (assembly GCA_013400055.1). Lineage (NCBI taxonomy): Eukaryota > Metazoa > Chordata > Aves > Charadriiformes > Rostratulidae > Nycticryphes > Nycticryphes semicollaris. The sequence continues at coordinate 187,355 of VXBJ01005168.1, forward strand.
GCAGCTCAAAGGGTTGTAACCTTTTCTTGTTCTCCGAAGAAGAACTTGTGTTTTGCTTTGGTCTTGCTGCACTGTGTCGGCTGAGAGCCTTTCAGAAAGCTAGAGGTTCCAGGCGGACTCTCTGGCGTTCAAATCATTCCCACCCACACTCAGGTACCACGTAGTTGGACTTCGTACACCAGTGGTGTAAAAGTTCATAAGCACCCACCAGTTGGGCAAACTCAGCTGGGAAGTGTTGTCTCTGCAGCATCTCCCATTTCTTTTTAGGTCCCTGGTCATCACAGGTAAACGTATCTTCAGGACATATGTCTTGTGTTCACTTCCTGCAAGCTGACAGGAAGGAATGTGTGTTCTGTTGGATCTCAAAAGTACTTCCCTTTCCTTTGCTGCTTCATTTCAGAGTAATGTTTATTTTATGTAGAATTTGCATTGTGATTCCTGCAATGTTTTGAAATGGATTCTTTCTACAGTATTGTTCAGATTTTTACAGTTTGTTTGCGTTTTGTTGGTTTTTTTTTTTTCCCTTTGCCAAGCTCAGTACATTGATTAGAGGACTTGCACCTAGAGTTGTTCAGGAATATGTTAAACATAATTTCAATATTTGTTCTGCAGAGGCCTTCACCACGAAGAAGTAACAGCCCCGACAAATTTAAACGTCCCACTCCTCCTCCTTCTCCAAACACGCAGACCCCAGTGCAGCCACCTCCGCCACCACCTCCACCACCTGTGCAGCCTACGGTCCAATCCGCCGCATCGCAGTCAGCCACTTTTCAACATTCAGTGCATCCCTCCTCTCAGCCTTAGTGCATGTGCTCAGCAGTCTGTATGTCAGAAGTGGACTCATAACATGGAGCAGTTTACTAAAAGCCAAAGGCTTACTTGGCATATTTGGATTTGACTTATTTGCACTGAGGTTATATAGGCTTCACTGTTAATTGTGTTGTAAACGTTTGTATAAAACGCAGCCAGTGTTGTGGGTCTACAACACTAACTTAACAAAGTTTTCCATCAGTGTTTACTTGAACTACATGTATGTCCATTCTCTGGCTGGAACATTTGCTACTCTGTTTGGTAATACGGCATTATGTCGTTTTGCTTGGCTCCAAAGCTTTGTTTTCCTGGCTTTTAGGTTTGTAAACTTAAAGGGATACCTTTTTATATTTTTTCATGACAATTTGCATAAAATTAAAGGCATGATGGGGTATATGATAAATTCTGAACTATTACAGTGTTTACCAAGGTTATGGAAAATCAGCACTACGTTTCAGTCCTTTGAAATAACAGCTTCTAGTGCAAAATTGAGTCAAACGCCCTAATCAGTGCCCAAGACACATACTCTATTGTATTATGTAGTAAATAAGCTTAATTCAGCACACAGGACACATCCATACTTCTCCTGTTTAAAAGCACCTCAAACACATGGTACAGTCGGAACTTTGCAGTGAGGGAACTGGCTTGTTTGGAGTCTGTGGAATGTACAATTCGTGGACCTTAAGATTTGATGCTTTCACTTGACATTTACGTTAACCTGTAAGCTGCCCATACTGTGTGATCTGTCACAATTAACTTCGGTAAGTGTGTGGTCCTGCCACAGGTTACTGATAGCTGATTGCAGTGTGCTCTTTGATTTCCTTTTTTGCTGCAGAAGGCAATGTGATTGTAGAGAACAGCTGATGATAATTTTTTTCCTTGTTAAAATACCTTAATTGTGATTCCCCGGCAGCGAAGTTTGAACAGGTATTCTAAATGTTCGAAAGTCTGTTAGAAAATAAGATACAAGATGAGCATATAGGAATATATTGGCGTAACAGCCAAGGTGTTGTATTGCTTGGTAGAAACGGAGTACAAGAAAGTAGCACAATGTGGCACTAATGAATGCTTATTTAGCAGCCTAAGCCGGTACAATGTATAAAGAAATGTATTCTCAATACATTCTTTCCATTCATTTAGCACAAATAAATTGGTTTCACTTTGCAGTGGAACAAAGTGTCACTTCTTGATATTGACATCTTACTCAGTTACATTTTTCCTGAAGTTCTTCTTGTTGAGTACTGAGGTTTATATATTATTGATGATTTTAAGTGGTTTACCTCATATATATGGAGATGTGGGCCATGGAAAATGACAAGAGAATGTTTATTTTATGAGAATATGTATCTGGCTGTAATCAGAGCAGAAAGTGAGTAATTTATCTTTTGTTTACAAAAGTTTGTTTGACATGTCTAATGCTTTATTAAGGACATTTTTAAGAGGAACTACAGCATTCTGGTAGTACACTAACACTTGTACCTATATTTTCATGTTTGCCACTCACCAATAAGAATTGCAAACTGAAAAGTCTTTGTAAAATTAGTGCTCCAAATCTAAAATAGTAAGTTAAAATAATGTTGTAAAAGGTCCTCTTAAGGCAAAACTAGAATTTTTTCATTGTAGGTATGTAGTCTCAGCTCTGAGAGAATTTAGAGAAATGCATATATAGTCTATTACACTTCTTAAACCAATACGGGATCAAGTGCATTATCAAATTACATTAGTTATGGTAGTGACTCTTCAATCAAGTGATTCTCAAGATTATTGCAGACCTAAAATTTGACCAGTGCTTCCATCTGAAAGTAATTGACCGTAGCAGGTGCTCACCTTTCCATAGAGGAAACTCAGCTGTGAGTGTTGTAATGAAACAGAGCTCTGGAATCAGTTGTAGGATTGCATGTGTGAAAATTGCAGGCAGTCAGAGGTGGGACTGAGGTCAAAATAGGATTGGTTTAGTTTGACACTTGTCCTTTTGTAAACATAAGACAAAGAAAAATACGTGGTTTTTTTATAAGTAGGATTCCAGCTCAAGTATACCACTATTTAAAATGGTGTCCTCCTTTCTGAAGTGTTTTGAGAGTCTTGGATGTACGGCTCTATAGTGTGAGCTCGTTGTGGTGGTAGTATAAATGCAGGGGGGGAGGGGGGACAACAGGGAAAGCCTGTGACAGTGTTGTTTTCAGATCTTTGAATGGAAAATGGCCTAGAATAATTTACATTTGAAGCATATTCCAAAACTGAATTTGTGTAACCCAAGTGCAGCTGCTGTTATAAAGTGTCTTAGTGAACTCTCCTTACTATTGCGGTGGGACTGTTACCAGAAGAAAGTAAAGAACCGACAAATGTGTACTAAATCCTGAAAGTGTAACAAGGCGCTAAGTCAGCCTTACCTAACTAAGAAAGCTGAACAGACATTTGCTTGCAATCAGCCGTGTTAAACTCTATTTGTAGACTTTTTGAATAAGATGAGGAATTGTGCACAACCATCTCTTAATAAATATAAATGGATTTTCAGTTTTCCTGGTGAATTATAGTCATGAATTATGATTCTGAAGCTGTGATTTTATTAGATCTTCTATAGACTGGAGAAACTCACTTGGCAGTGAGGTCCAGTTTACCATGAGTGGTTGGCTTCTTTATCTCAGAAGCACGTGGGTGGGTTTCTGCTGTCCTTTTCATTACTGTACACTGCATCATCACTAGTTGTCAAAGGCCACGGAAGCAAATTTTAGCTGCGATGAGCATTTTGTGAGTGTACCCCTTTACAGCTAATGGGTTGGGTTGGGTTTGGTTTTTTTTTTAATCTTTTAGTGGTTTGAGCAGTGCTTTCCTCTCTGACAATCAGCAGCTTTCTTTTTACTTTTTCTCTCAAGGGATCTGGCTTGGACACTGGAATGCAACTGAGAACTCTGTAGAGCATTAAGAACTTATTTTATCCGTGATTTGTTCCAGAGAAGTTCTTTGGAAGAAGAGGTGGGACTGTTTGGAGATAGTCTTCCAGCTAACAGCCAGATAAAATTATTTAAATTACATGTGCTACTCTGAGAGCATATTCCCAAGGGCAGAAAGGACTTTGAAGACTGTGTTGATGCTTTTTATTGGCAGTTGTTCTCCTGGAACTAAACAGAACGGGATTCCTGTCCTGTTAGAAAGTTCATGTTCAGGAATCCATCTGCCTGGGTGGAATCCCTGTGCACTTCAGCTGAATTGGAAAATATGCAGTCTTGGAAGCAATGAAAATGAGAAAGCTTCCTGGGATCTGAGCAAGTTGCACTGCTGACAGGAGGCAATTTAGACTGTATATTTTGTTAAATAAATGAAACTGATCACGGAGACAAGCAAAAGAGCCTTGAATACTTTGTTAATCCGAGAACAGCCTCTTATCCTCTGTATTGATTATTGCATACTAAGAGGATGCATCCTGGGAGGTTGTTTAAGTCTTGTAGTGCTTTTTCTAATCCTAATGCTTAGTTTTACAAGCAGTGTGAATTCTGATACTGTTCAACTCTTTGATGTTTCCTTTTTGTTTCAGTCATGGCAGTCTGTTTCTTTTTGATCCTTGGGAGTCTACAGAACATGGACTATGCAGAGCATATTTCTCCAGTTCAAGCCATCTCATAAGAAACCACAAGGTTTATGAGTGTAAGCTATAAAATTATAATACATGCATATATTACAACAACCTCCCCTCTGTTAGGGAAAAGATCTGAAAGAAAACAGAGCTCCTAAGTACCAACTGAACTGTACGCACGGAGACAATCTGGTTTCCTCAGTTCCCTAAGGAGCTGAATGCCTCTCCCAGCCCGATTCAGACTAGTGTTCTTAACTTTTTTTAAATTCCACATCTCACTGTAATAAGTACTCAGGATATCCTTCATGTTCCTTTTGGCTAATAACCACTAGTCCCCATACAAATAGAGGTTAAGAGTCATTCCCACTTTGTAGACCAGAAGAAGTCACTGAATATGCCAGATCGTGGCCTTTACCATGCAGTCCTAGTTCAAGTGGGAGAGGGTGCTCATATTATGAATTATTATGAATTATTTCTTTTTTTTGAAGCAGCTGCTGCTGGTTTTGCATTAGTAGAGTGCCCTGAAAAGGAGATGAAACTATGGACTTTGGCACCGCCTTAACAGACAGCTGCTACATTAGGGAGAATAGTGCTTGTTCCTATTCAAGTAGTTAGGCTCCAAAGAAAAGGACTACCTCATCTTTAGGTTGGGATGATGTGGCTGCAGGGTCAGGAGAAATGTCATAGCTGTGCTAGGTTTTGTTCTGCATGTATTACCTACGTAGGAGTCTTTCCTCACTGGAACTGGGCTCTGGAGGTTGTAAAGCTTTTGTAGAGGAGAAGTGGGAAGGTAGGACAGATGGTTGAGGGTTGAGTTTGAGAAAACTGTGTGTTCCTGTAGTAAATTGCTGCTCAGCATACTCTTTGGCTAGGCCTGGAAATTGCCTATACTAAAACTACTTTTTTTTTTTTTCCTGTTTGTGTCGTCTCCTTTCAAAAAGTGTTATGTTGCAGTTCTTAAGTTCCTGGCATTGGTATCTGATTTAAAAAAAAAATAAAAAAATAGCAATTCCCCTTTCCAGAGAAATATTGGAAGTAGTCTTCTATGTGCAAAGGTGGGTTTTCTCATGATATAAATTAATACTGTATCTATAAGCAAAGGTGTTTTATTCTAGTGGTAAAACCTAAGCTGTCCGAGGCACTTTAGTTTGTGATTGCTGACTTTTGTTTTGGCAGGTGTTTCAGATGAAATCTAAGCCTCCTGTGGAGGAAGAAAAAAAATCACCTGACAGCTGTAGACTGTTCCTTTCCTGCAGAAATACAGCAATTTCCTCAAATGCAAGTAAAAATGGAACAAGCATCTTTGAGCTTTTCTGAAGCTTATATTTAATTCAGTACCTTGGTGATTGCTCTTGTGTATTTAGAGGATCTACGAAGCCTCATTATAGGTTGGTTGGGTGTCTAGCTGGTTATTCCTATGTTTTCCTCATCCTAGTGAAGGAAGGCTGTTTGAATTTGGATCAAATTTATAAATTCACTGGTTAACAACAACGGTCAAAGTGCAGGTTTTTTGAGCAGGAATCCAAGTGGTGACTTTAAAAGCATTACACTGTGTTGGTGTGAATTGGAGCTTACCATTAAAAGAACCTCGATACAAAGAAGGTTGTTTGGATTCTTTTTTTTAGCAGGTTATATTTTATTCTGTATTAGCTGTATTATTGCTTTGTTGTATATCTCAAGGTGTTTACATATATTTGTAATTGTTACGATGTGTCTGTAATCAAGCTCATCTGTGCCTTCATGCAGACTTCCAATAAACACTTGACTTTTTTGTATTTACCTTGTATGGAAGAGTATGGGGTGGATGTCTGTTTCCTTCTGTCAGCCTGTCATCACTGGGGAAAAAGAGGCTTTCCTTGATTTTTCTTGAAATCCAACCTGGTTACAGTTAAGTGGTTCTACTACTGGTGGATTCAATCATTTTTCTAGTGGAAATTTGTCTTGAGAATCCACTGTGATTTCTACTGTTTTTCATCGTACTAAAACATTAGTCGATTATTATATTTAATAATATTAAAGCTGTAACCAATTTGAATTTATGGATATTTATTTTTAATTGTAGTGAGTGCTTTCTTGATACTGGGACATCATATTAACTATCTTTGGATAGAAACAAAGAGGAGAAAGACAGGCATAGTGTACTATAACTGGTGTTATAGCTTAATTGTAAACTATATTTACAGTTGAATTATAAATGTTAGAGGTCTAAAGACAATGGTATGCATTTCTGAAAATTCTGTGTGTACTTTGTGTCATTCCTTGTGAAATCTCTTTTTTTTTTTTTGTCACCTTTTTGTTGTATCTGTTTGTTCATCAACTTAGCACAGAGCTCACCTGTGTGACAGTCGTAATAGCTTTTGTACGTGCTATTTGCTGTATTGCCAACTTTCTGGGCTTAGATCTTAGTAGCCCTTATCTGTGCTTATCCCATATTCTGTGTCTGAGTCTTGCTGAGCTCCTTGGTTGAATCCACTTGTCCCTGTCATGTTGTGCAGCTGCCACTCCGGCCTATCTCTGTGACTGTATCTCTCTGACTCCGCTCTAGTCAGCACAGGCCTCTGCATGCAATATAAAGCAAGCTGTTCCATTTAACCTGATGAGACAGTATGACCAATAAAATCCCTATGTTATGATGGCTACAGGTTCTTGGGGGCCAGGCCGTGGAAGTACTTCAGCGAATCCAGCTGATCTATGTTACTCTCTCTTCCTAGAACACTTGTAGCATTTCTTAAAATGTCTTTATTCTTCTCTCTCCATGACTCCAAATGCCGAGCAATCAGTAGCTCTGCCTGTCTGCTTCGAGCACCCTGCCTGACACTGACACAGCTGGTGGGTCTGTGAACTGGATGAACGAGCTGTGTTGATGCTCTTTGTCTTCATGCATGTCGTTTGTTTTCTCTCTGATACTTGTCCGAACAGAAAAGAGTTACTTGAATACTTTCAGAAGACCAAATAAAAATGGCAAGATGTTGTCTGTGATTGGTTTAATTTCAGGTCGTCTTGTCCAGGTGATCTTCCCTTTACATGGTTCTTTGGTACTTCTTCTGGTCCTGCTATCCTTTTATAAAGGAAAGCAAGTTCCCAGCATTGCAGGAGTTAACTCAGAGATTCCGGAGAGCAGGAAAAAAAAATGATGCATTACAAAGCAAGCAGTTTTAATAAGCCTAATCCTTCCTGTATGTAAAGATGCTGGCTTGGATATCAGTCTCTTTCACGTGCTTTTGAGGCCATTCCATACCTTTCAAGGGTTACAGTATATCCTTCAGCCCAGAAGCAAGAAGTTGAAGTCAATCCTGCATTTCCCAGATGGAGACTGGAGGTACGTATAAAGACCAGTAGTTCACTTGAATGTAGCAAACACTGAAGATGAGTACTGGGGAGACTGAGATGAGGCTTATGAGCCTCAGGGCTCTTCATGAGAATCAGCTATGACTTTTCTGTACTCCTGGGTGGGGAGAAGTCTCCTTGTGCTAACCAGTGATGCCTGCTGTGACAGACTTTTTTTTCTTTTGGTCATGTGGAGCAAGGATTGGGGTATTTCCAATGAAGAATACAAACTGGAAGCTAGATATGGCTTGTGTTTGCAGAGTGCAACAAGATTAGGTCCAAATTTTTTATATTAATGAAGATACTGTACAGTATGCCCCGTATTTTTTCCTCTAAGGCTGGAACAATATCTGGCATGTGAATTTAATGACAGCAGAACAGTGATCCGTGGCAGCCTCCAGTATCTGTTTTGTGACCATCTCCTTCCTACCAAGGCGGAAAACACTGATGTTTAGTGGGACTGATTTCAACTTCACGAATGTTTTCCTTTGTCATACTAGAGATGAGTTGGAGAAATTAACCTTCAGTCCCTCACAGAACATCTGGCTGTAGCCAGCTGTGTTCAGGGATCACTGTGGTAGAGAGCCCTGTGATCTCTTTTGTGGAAAGAAGGAAGGTTAGTAATATGAAGTAATTTTGCAATTCAGCTGAGATTAGTACCCATCTTTCATTGGAATATGCAGATTTGCTAGTCTGCATCACCAGATAAGGCAAATTGTTTTGGATCAATTTTTGCAGCAGTTGGGATATGAAAAGGGCTGTGTGCTTACTTCATTTATTTCTTCTTTTTTAATAACTGCCCTCTAGGTGTTACTCCCCTTTCTGTGTACCTGCCTGTACTGGGACAGTTACACCATGCTTCATTACCCCAGGGTAGACCGATGTCCTCAGGACCTTCTGAGCCTTTGGGCATCTTGTGCCCCATAGTGAGAATCCAGAGCTGCAGAGAGGGTTGGGAGAGCAGCATCACCTCCACCCTCGTAGCCAAGTGTGGAATAAGGTGGGAAATAGCATGCAGGAAGCACAGGCTGTGGTCACTTTGCAGCTCTTGGCTCTGCAAACAAACATGCTGGTAGCCCACCAGTCTGGGTACTGTAAAAGTTGGAGCCCCCCAGTTTCTGGCAGCTTTCTGTCTCTTCAGAACCTGAAGCAATAGGAATTTGCAAATAAAAGACCAACTCAGCAGCCCTTTTCCTGTGGGCTGGAGGTGCTGTGCTGTGCAGCTCTGCCCCAGCACAGTCTTGCCTGATGATCCTAAAATCTGGGAACAAACTGAAATGCCATGCTGGCCAAAGCAAGCACCCTTTGATTTGAAAATTACACTGCAACCAATCCCTTATCAAAAAGGGTGTCTAATACAGGTGACGCTGATTAGTGACTATAGGAGGTTGTTAGAACATCATACTGTCATGATGAGCAGAAGGAGACTAGATGGGGACCTGTTTGAAAGGGAAGAGTGGTATTTGAGGCTAATAAAGGGGCAGAGAGAAAATAAGACAGGTTTCAAATATCTTTTGACTAGCCCTTTCCTCTCTGCCTGGCTTAGGACTCCAAAAACAACTCTTTACTGGCTGCGACCAGCCCTAAGCTGAATAACAGTAAGAAGTTTGTTTCTCTTACACAGAGATGCTGGCACCAGAAAGTATCAAAACGGACTCTAGTTAGATCAGAGAACTGAGAGATGGATGCACTTCAGAGAGGCATACTTGCTGGAACGTTAGGAGCAGACAGGATAGTAGAGGACACTACAGGATGGAGAAGTGCAGGAGTACTTACCATTAGGGAAAGGGAGGGAAGGAGCCCTGTGGGAATTGCTGGGATGGTCCGTTACCCCAAAGGACTGGAAGTGGTGGTACGGGAGCCAGGACATCATTTCTGAGATGTTTAAGGCTGTGTGTGACCCTTGGCAATGAAGCACTCTTCCATACCTGAAATGGGTTATAATTTACGTGTCAGCGTATACTTGAACAAATGGGGGAATAAAAGATTGGCAGTGAGTTTTGGGATTTGCGTATCCTGTAGATCTAAATCTGCCTCTTGAACTAATCTATCAATTTTCTAGGCCTCCATGTAAGTCTAAAAAATACTTCACAGCCTTGGCAGTAGAGAAAATGAAGTTCCTAAATATGATGAAATCCACAGCTGCAGTGTTACATGTTGGCAAAATCTTACTTTTCACAGAAACCATACCTAGAAATGAGTTTCTGTAGATGAGTGATTAAAATGATTAAGGCTTTTAAACTTAATGTACTCTTGTGTTGCTTTTTGCTTGTCAAGACTTATTTCTGTATAATTTTGAAGTCATTGCTCAGTTTTCCTGCACAGAGATTTTTGCAGCAGATTTACTGCAACTGCTGTAAGTTTTATTTAAATTTATTTTTCCTGGGTTTTCCTTCCAAAACAAGTGTTAGCCATGACAACCTACTGAGAAATTAAACCTGTTAAAACTTACTGCATTCCTCACGGTATTAAGGAACTCTAGGATTAGTTTGGCTGTTGTCTTGAGTGTTTAATTCAGGATGATTTTAATGCTGTTAGTTCTTGAAGGTAATTAAGGGGTTTCAAGTTAACTGTTTCATATTGTGAAAAAGTCATTAAGTTTCTTTAAAAAAAACTGTGTAAAGGATCCCGTACTATTAAGTGTGTATATATATAGACTCTGTAACTGAAGTTAATAGCTGAATTAAGAGGGGAGCCTATCTTTATTTTTTTTAGCTGAAACACCCCAGGAGCTTCCCAGAGCTGCTCTGGGAATGTTATGCCCTTCTTCCAGCAATCTCCCGGATTTAAGAGATGAAGTATTGCAAGAACTATTTGTGCAAGTCAAGATTGCACAATAAAGCTTTGACTTTTATTTTATAGTGTATTTTAGGAATTCACCTGACATGACTGCCCTTTGCACGATGTTAACTGTAATTTTAGCCCAAATGTTACCTAGATTCTTGAAAAAACATGGTCTCTTGTTGGCAGTAACTCTGCTAAGCTTGGCTGGCGTGTAATGATTTTATTTTTTGATTTCTCTCGAGAGATGTTACTAGGGAAATCTCCATGCATGTGCAAATGTGATTAGAAATATCATTAATGTCCTGCCAGTTTTATCACCTATTTTAGCTCTACCCATCTGCCAGATCTGTAAGAGAAAGACAAAAACAACCCCATTTTGAGTGGAATACTACAGCCCGTTTTTAGCAGTGCCAACAGGTAAGTTGGAGATCAGTGTGGAGACTGCTCAAGATAGGCTCTCATTTCAGGCTTAAACTGAATCAGGCTTGTTCTATCTGTGTCTCCAAAGGTCTGGGGGAGGGACATACAGAAGGAAAATGGAAAATAAAACAGGGGAATAATTGGTTTCCGTGAAACACCATCTCCTACGTCAAGCAAAGGCAAGAACCACCAAAGGGGTTTTATGCTTTGAACTTTTAATGTTCAACATGGACCACTGTTGCCAAGGAAGGAGTGTCAGGCAAGGGAAGAAAGACTTTGTTTCTGTTCTGATCTTTAACAGCTTAATGTAACCATTCTCCATTTTACAGGATGTTGATTTGAATAATGAAACAAATCATTATGGGCAATAAATGAAAAGAGTTTGGATGCACCAGGGGAATAGCAAGGATGAAGAGGGCCTAATGTGAACAAGGATACTTGCCTCTGCATTGTCCAGTAACCAAGTGAGGGGGAAATCCAGCTTGTTTTCTAACAAGAAATGGACCGGATTTGGGGATTTTTGCTGAAGCTAAATAGCTTGTTTTTTTCCAAATACTTTCACTTTACTCAGTCTTTACGAACTCTGTTAATTTGAAATATTTGGAGTATTCTGATTCTGAAACCTCCTCTCAGTTTCAGGTTTCTGTTAAACATAAGAAGGCATCTGCATTTTCTGGGGTTAATTCTTTGAAGAAAACTGTAAAAGCAATCTAATTTCTTTCCCAATGAGTTCTAATGTTTAATTGTTCAGAATCAGGATGCTTCTCAATAGTAATAAGATTTGCTAAAGATTTACTAAGTCAAGCCATTTAACGTTGAATAAACTATACACTGTTAAAACTGTGCCTGAGAGAGTCTTTCAGGCTACAGAATTGACATCTTGAATGGTTTGTACTGGCACAAGCAGCCAAAATTGTAGCCTGATAACTTTTGTGTGTGTGGTATAATGGAAATGTATTTAAACTTCTTGCCTTCATTTTTCAGTTTAGGTGTTTGGGGGTTTTTTGTTTGTTTTGTTTTGTTGGGGTTTTTTGTTAACATGCTGCCAGGTTCATTTACCTGCTACTTGCTTCTCTGGCAAATCTTGCTCTTTGGTCATACTGCATTTTAGCAATCTCCTATAATTGCTGGGGCAGTTTTCCTTTACCACTGCAGAACTATAGAGTCTTTTTTCTTTAGTTATACCCATGTCCTGTAATTTACAGATAATAATGCAGATGATAAGGAACCTGCCAAGCTTGGCTGTTATGCTATAGTAGCCTCATCTACTGCTGACAGTACAACTTCTATATTCTCACATGCCTTTCAATTATTCCTTATCTTCCAAATTCCTGTTTTTAAAACTGTTCTGGAAAGAAGAGTTTGTAATGGTTTATGGTTTGGGTTTTTTTTTTACAGCACTGCCACTTGCATTTATGAATTGCCCCTTAATCTTGTTTAAGATGTATTAATGCAAGGAATCTTTTAAGATACAATTCCGCAAACATCAGTGAACTTCTGATCGGTTCCCCCAACCACTGTATTTGTTGAGGGCTGATATTGGCACTTACCCAAATATTGTGGGTCAGCTGCTGTTCTTGTTTGCTCTAATGAAATAACTGAAGTGAGGTTACTTTGGACTTAAACAAGCAAAATGAGAACTGAGTTTGGTTGCAAATTCTAAATGGACTAGTGGGCTGTGAAATTAGCTTTAAAGTCCTCTACACCTTCCTGAAAATTTTGCAATGGTTTCTAAACTGAACGCTTCATCCACGACAGAGATCTCAGAGTTCATTGAAAGGCACAGTAACGTTATTCCCAGAGGGGCAAAAGGTCCCAGGGCACTGTCCTATTGGCATTTATGCCCACATATTAAAGTTGTCTGCATGATGCTGAGGCTTCACTTTCTTCCTTCGCAACAAATCCCCAAAAATAGAGCAGACAATAAAAGCCTGACACTTGCTTCAGTGTTCCCGCCAAGTTGGCCTAGGGCTGAGGTGCAGGGAAGTCTCGGCAAAGACTTTTTTGTTTTCCCCTCCCAATGCTCTGCTTGGAGGCAGGGTTCCTGGCGGCCCCTCTTCTGTTTCCAGAGTAGTTGCATAATTACTGCAGGACTTCAAAGATAGGTTAACGGAAGCCATTAAGGATGTTTTCCATCTCTAGACTGGAGAAACTTAAGGTGGTTTGTCAACTTACCCTAAAGCAGAAGTATTTAAGATGCTGTCTAGTTGTATATGAAGTCTGTGCCAATTGACCTCTTGGGTAAATTACGGAGACTTCTTTTAATGACTGTATGGAGCCGGGGGTGTGGGGGGAACAGCAGTGAGGAGGAGAATGGAAGAGGAAATTCATGTGTCAGTTTGCACAGCTATTAACTGTATATGAATGCTTTGTTTGTTAAAAATAAATTCCAAGCCTGTGTAAGGATATTTAAAATAACCTTTCTCCAATGTCAACTATTTCCAAAATACAAAAATAAGTATAGGCAAATAAAGATACCTGGGTTTTTTTGTCAAAGGGACACTTTTTTCTTTGTTTGACTCTCAAATCCTTTTTAATATCCTTGCAGATATTATTCCTCTTCTGAGGGACTTCTCATTACCTAAAATAAGCCACATGAATCAACGGAGACCTTTTTCTGAGGTAAGACTCATCCCTAACAGTAGAGAAAAATCTGAAGAGCTCACTTCAAGCCCACCCTACCCCTACCTAAATTGCACCCCACCGCGGAACCTTGGCTTGGCCCTCAGTCTCACCTCATAGTCATGAACAGGACTTGCTACGTGGATGTGTCATTTGAAGTGGTGAGAAGAAGAAACATTTCTGGGCCTGTTTTCGGGACAGGAATGAGTATGTAACATGCATGTATTCGACTGACCATTTGGGTTTTTTTTTATTTTTCTTGTTCTGCTACTTGCTGTAATGATTACTAAACAAACTGGAATACTCCACCTCAAAGGAGATTTCAAAGGTTGCAAAGATAGCTCTTGTTAGATAACGCAGTTGGTAGATGACTTACCTCAAAGATGAAAGCCCCTCTAGGCTCAGCTCTTACACTGGGGTTTGGAACCATCCCAAATGCTGACCCTGCACAACTCTGGCTCAGCACAAGAGTGCAGCACTGACAGATCTTGGGCTGCTGGCCTGCTGAAATACAGCCTCCTGATCCTTTTTTCTGGCAATCTTTGCTATATACTCTTGAAGTAGAAAAGCCCCAAATCCTAATAAAGTTTAACACACGTACAATTACACATTTTTGTCTGCTTTACTGGGAAGTTGCAAAAGAGTTTCCCAAGTTTTTTCAGTGAAGACATACTTTTTTTGTATTTGCACCTTTTTTGGTAAGGAAGCTCAAATGATCAGTAAATGGGCAATGGTTTCTAGTTCTCAGAGTTGCTGGGGCAATGATTCACATAAACTTGGAGAGAATATCACACTGCAGTGACAGAACACACTGGATATGTTTACATTGTAGTGGTCAGAGCAATTCCATTTTAAGCTAATGTATTGATTGTCCAAGCTCTTTGTAGATGCGGTGAGATTACCAGTATTTGAGATAGATGGTTTCAGTATAATACAGTATTTATGCTGCAGAATACAATAATTGATGATTCGGAGGCATTAACAAGTGGAGGATGGGAGTCAGCAGGAAACCACGATACGGATGCCAGGATCTCTGAGTGGCAGAACAATGGCCCACACCTGCCTGGTGCAGGCTGTTTCCTGCCTTGTCACATGTGAGCCACTGCAGAAACTCATGGAACGTGTCTGCACAGCCCCTGCTTTCCTGCCCTTTGCCAACCAGGGTGAGATGAAGAGCTGGGCCTGAAGGCTACAGCTCCTTGGTGAGCTTGCTTCTGATTTTGAGAGCTTAGATAACTAAGGCGTGATGCCAACAGTAGGAAGAGGAGGAGGAGGAAAGCTTTTCTTGGTTTTCTTGTTTCTCTTTGGATGCAAAACCCCACTTAAACTATTTCTTCAGAAATCAGTTGTGTGATTGGGAGTTATTGTGGCCTGGGTGTGACTGTAAAGCCTGCTTGCCATTGCTGAGTAACTGTGTGTGTCTGCACTAAATGCAGACTAAGGGTGTTTACAGTGGACAAATCTATATTTAGACAAGCACTGGTGGCAGCTTAACATAGGCTTAAAATAAACCTCTTCCGTTGTGGAATCTTCCTTTCCCTTTTGTGCCTCCATTAACCAAGTTTGTCGTGTCAGTAGAGGATTGAAATAGGTAGGCTTTTGGGACACTTAACAGACATTTGCAGCTAAATTGTGAACTGCTTCAGCCTGTGCTGTATCCCAGCAGATCAATGGATGCATAAGTATAACTACAAAAACAGACTATAACTTGAATCACAGTTTCAGCCTGTGAAGACTCAAGCTAAGGGCAGTACTGGAAATAATGCTATGTCTTAATTGGCGGAACTGCATTATACAGGAAAAAAAAACCAAACTTCATAGCATTTGCGTTGAAATGAGATTGCACCAAGATAAATTTAGGTCACTGGCTGTTTCATACTGCTACTATTAGCTTCTCCATTTCATTGACAGAAAATAGATGCCTTCCTCAATATTTTAATGTAGTTAAGTAAGTGAGGGAAAAGCTAACTCAACTCTATTAAATGAACTTAAGCAAGATGAAAAGTGTATGCCTGTACTCTGCAGGGTCTCACAGGAATGCATTATGCTACTTCCTGCCCTGATAAAAGCCTGCCATTAGACTTCAGTATTCTTTACTGGCAACAAGTAGATGAGTTGTCAGTGGGAAATAAGCAAACACCACTTTTGAGGAGCTGTCTCCAATATTCATGCTCTACCTGATGACTACCTCAACAAAAATAGTTTGATATGCTGAGCTTGTCGTCTTGCTCTGGAGCTGATGTCATCTACTTGGCCCATATTTGCAAAGGCCACTTTACAAAGTCTTTACAAAGACTAAAAGTTATCCACCGGAGGGGAACTAAGGATTTCTGGAGCATGCGACTGACGTAGTATTGTACGGTCCAAGTCCGACTGAGAAATCGGGAGGCGTGTGATGTGGTTGGTAACAGCCCTGTCCGTGTCATGTGCTCAACAGGCAGAAACTGGAGATAGTGCTGTGCAACAAATGACTCATTCTTTTCTTAAAGGACATTCTCTAATGCATTTTTTTTGCCACCTCATTGTGCCCTCTGCACAGCTCCGATTACTGCAGCTGTCACCCAGGAGTTTGTAGCATGGGATGAGAGTGGATATTCTGGCACTTGCTTTGTTCTAGTTCGTGCTTCTTTTCAGCAATACTAACCATCCAGTTCTCTATTTTCTGTCCATCCACTGCTGAAAGTAAAAATGTGTTTTAGTAATTTGTGTCTTGTTCTCTAAAAAAGACTGTTATGCTAGCCTTTTAAGGCATGAAGCTAACATAAAATAAAACTTAGAGATCTGATATTCCTGATTAAAAACAAGAAGCAGAGGTAGCATAAGCCAGTCTGCCTCCCTCTAGTTAGGCAAGCACTTTGTGTGACATCTAGAAAGGGGAAAGACACTTTTTAAAGCAATTAAGTAAATTTCTGGAAAACTGATTTGATTATTTATGTATTGTGATTTTTTTTTTTTAATATGCTGGTTTTTTCACTGGCATCTAGTTCTCTAAGGTACCCACTCCCACTCATACTTGTATATATGAGATATGCTCCTATGTGAGATGGCTCTGACCTTTGCCTTTCTTCTGGAAAGAATCTTCTTCCTATCTCTAAAGGAAATCAAATCCTTTCCCCAAAACAATGAGTGCATTCTGAGCTATCAAATAGTAATATGCACCATCTTAGCTAGGTTTTATCTTTACTGTGAGGGACACTTAACAAGATCAATGCTACAATGGAAGATGGAGTTGAACAACAGAAAATTTCTATCTCAGTAAAAATAGCACTTGTGGTCTGTACTGACATTGATCTTGATGAATTTGTGGCAAAACTAGAGGTCATGAGAGATCCAGGCCGTAATAAAAATGTATTACTTTACGTTTCCTGAAAATGGATGCTCTAGAAAAATGGAACCAAAAAATTTCTTTGCTTGGAGATGCAGCACTAATTTTATTTCCAATTCACACACTTAGCAGATGCACTTGATGCTGCCAGCACTTACTTGTCATTTCATGTGCACTATTGTATTTTAGTTGAAGGATATGAGATTTTTTAAATAGCCTTAAATTATTATGATTTTTCCTTAATGTTCTAATACATAGACCATCACTACTTAATGAACCAAATAGTTCCATTATCAGTTTAGACAAAGCAAATATATACAGCAGATTCAGAAGATGACATTTGAAAATTGTCATAGTTGTCATGTTGCTACAGCAAACTTTTACTAAGCAAGTTTGCTTCTGAAACCTTCAAAAAACATGCCTTGCAGCTACGTTAGATAATTGGGTTGCATAGCAAGAGTGATCAGCAAGGTAAAATTACTTTTCTTAGATAACTTTCCTGTAATCTTTCCTCATTCCCTATATGGGTAGCATTAGAAGAATGAAAAAAAAAAAAAAAACAAAACATTTCAGTCACGTAAAACTTAAAAAAAAAAAAGTTTAGATTAATTCTTCAACCTAAATGACTGCTACATTTCTTTTGTTCCAAGTTTTGCAGAGAGTTTGCACATGATGTTTCTTTTGCATGTTTATATATAAGTTTGGAGGCTAACACAGAAGTCTGATTTACAAATCCTCATTTGGAAGTATGCAGATGAACGTAGTCAGACGGTGGTTAGACCATCAATGTCGTTCATCTGAACACCTGCTTCAAGTCTTGCCCGTGTTTTGGGACCTCTTCAGAAGAGGGTGGTGTGGACGCGTTGCATTGTGTGTGTTGGCAGCGGCAGCCAGACTGGATGGGGGGGAGGCAATTCTGCTGCTAGAGCTACATCTCCCCCCCAGAAGTAGGCTAAGTTCTCTGTCAACATAGCCATGATGGCACCAGGGGTTGTGTAGTGCTTTATTAGCGTCTCAGGGGAAATCTGTATTCTTTTCAGCTTAAACAATCTTATTCCCTTTCACACAAATCTGAGAGAAGGTATAATGGCCCTGCTTAATGTGGCCAAACAGCACTAAGCAAGCCTTACTCTTTCTGCCTCTCACATGAAGGGTTAAATTATAACTACTGAAATATTTTCTTTTAAGGCTTCTGAAGACAAATGAGTGTCCTTTAGACCCTGTAAGGCACAGATATTTAATACGTCTGCTTAAATTAAACTCTAGTCAAACTACTCGCTGCTTTTCCTACCCCATCTCTCTTCAATCATTAATGGACACCTTCCACAAGCAAGTTAACAAACCACCTAAGGAGACAACGAACTTTGGACATATTCGTTCCAGGGTTTCTCCTCCTATGCAGATTGTGTAAAGACTGCAAACATACAAAAGGATGCTTCCCAATCTGGACCACAGGTTACAGAATAGTAGTTGGTCAAATATTTAGAATTCATTTATGTTTTGAGATTTTTCTCCATTGCAGACATTTTTTAAGGAAACAAAAACAACGAAACAAAAAGAAACCCCCAAGCATCTCCACCTTTACCCAGGATGGTAAAATCCTTTTTGGTCAGTTTTGGAGCATGCAACACACCAGCTGCATTTCTTGCCAGGAAGGACACTTTGCAGGATAGCTGTATGAATACCTTCTGAATTCTATACCCTCAGGAGCTGCTGCTGCACTGTCTGCAGAGTAGAGAACGTTTCTAGATCATCTGTGTGCTGAGACAACTGCTAGTGACCTAGAACTACACATCCTGCAACCCAGGCTTAACAAAAATAAGGTAACTTTTTAACCAAGTGCTGCTCTCATCCCTGGCCGTGCTACATGAGTACCTTTATGCGGTGGATTCTTAAATCCCAGAGGCTGGTGGAGGGGTTTATAGCCATTATTCAATGTTTTACTCTAATTTTTTTAAAGTGAGGATTAAAAATCATGCTGGTGATGTGTGGGACAATAGTGTGGTTATGGAAGGTGAGGCTAAGGTTCGTTATAACTCACTTGCCTTTGAAGGCCCCTTAGGAAGTGTTTCTGATGTGAAGAAGTGAGAAGATCAATCAGTGATTTGAAATCTAAGCCAAAAGGCAGCTGCCAAAATACTGCAGGCCAAGTGAGCAGAAACCTGGAGTTGGAGGGAGCTTGTTGCTTGTTATGAAACCAAGGACAAAGGAGACATGGAGTTTTTTGTTTCTCTGGCGTGTATCCACAGGTCTGTCTTATGCCAGCAAGGTTGCCCTCTCAAAATTATGCTGTGTTTTTGACTGGCATGTTCATATGAAAAGCAGAGTTCATTAAAAGCGGAGGACTTGTCAACTGGAAGGCATCTAGAGAAGTTAAAGCAAAGCAATTAGGATCAATGTGTATTCATTTAAAGTGCAATTTAATTATTAGGCGTGGGGTTCTCATTCAGGTCCAAAGCTGTCTGATCTAAAGTCGGTTTGCATCTGATGAGGACAACTTCCTCTGCATAAAGATCCAATGTATTTCACTGTTCACTGTAACTGACATGCCTTAACTCTTCTGAATGTTCCTGTGTAGATACACCATTATGAACTCCAAGCTTCTTGTACACAGTTCTCTAGTGACAGCTTGTGAATTCACTAATCTTCCTCTTCAGTGCTTTTTCAGATGTTCATAACCTGTTCTATGAATTTTGCTGGAGTGAAATGTCTTGTTCTTAATTTCAGCTCACAACATTGTTTTTTCAGCTTCTGTAGAGTTTGAAAAGCAAAATGCTTATATCAAGCACTGTAATGGGAACATATGCACTTGTATGCAAAAAGGTTTTATTGTATTTATTAGTTTTGTATTGAAGTGTAGGAAACAGCACAGCTTGAATGGTTCTTTCAGAATTATTATTTTCCAGCCATCTCTTGTGTGATTATGGGAAGACTTCAGTTAGCCCTTCAATTTCAGCCTGTGTCCTGGAGCCCAAGAAATGATCAAAATAAACAGAGGTTGTTTACTATCTGGACAGCTGTCTTCAGTCATTCCTTGTTTCTGCAGCTCAGTGCATGTGTGTTCCCAAAATGCTATGCTCTCCCAAATAAATCTCTTGGTTTTGCTAATATCCAAAGCATTATCTGTTGATGGAGCTTAAGCCCACTCACCTGTTTTAGTTTTCTAATGTGTATGCAGAACAATTAATTCCTTTCTTCTTGCAGTAACTTCTCCTATTTCTTGAATAATGTAATTGTGTTTCCTCTTCACCTTCTCTACCTTCTCTCTTGCTTAAATGCCCTATTTCAGGTCTCCTCCCTGGGCAAGTTCTCTAGAGCTCTGATAGTTCCCCCTCTCTTCTCCCCTCTCTTC
>VXBJ01005169.1:0-22053 GCA_013400055.1 Nycticryphes semicollaris
TTCAGTTGTGGGGTTGTTGAGGGATGAAGAACAACAGGTGCCGACAGCTGCTACCATAACTGTCCATCGACAGCAATATCACACTAACTGAGACTCTTGGATTCCCATCCATAAGCTGATTCATCAACTAGAGGTTCAAGGAGTGGTCAGCAAGGCTCACTCATCCTTTAACAGTCCCATATGGCCTGTGCAAAAAATCTAATGGAGAGTGGAGGCTAATCATGGACTGTTGTGGCCTGAATGAAGTCATGCCACCGCTGATCACTGCTGTGCAAGACCTATTAGAACTTCAATAACAAACTGGAGTCCAAGGCAGCCAAGTGGTATGCCACAACTGATATTGCTAATGCATTCTTTTCAATCCCTTTGGCAGTATAGTGTAGGTCACAGTTTGCTTTCACTTGGAAAGGTGTCTAGACTGCCCCAGGGGTGGAAACACAGCCCCACCATTTGCCATGGACTGATCCAGAACGCACTGAAACAGGGTGAAGCTCTGGAACATCTGCAGTACACTGATGACATCACCGTATGGGGCAACACAGCAGAAGTTGTTTTTAAGAAGGGGAATAAAATAATTCAAATCCTTCTGAAAGCTGGCTTTGCCATAAGACCAAGTAAGGTCAAGAGACCTGCACAGGAGATCCGTTTTTAGGAATAAATTAGCAAGAAGGCCGCCATCCGATCCTGATGGATGTGATCAATAAAATAGCAGCTATGTCTCCATCAACTAGTAAAAAGGAAGCACAAACTTCCTTAGGCATTGTGGGTTTTTGGAGGATGCATATCCCAGATTACAGTCTGATTGTGAGCCCTCTGTATCAAGTAACCCGTAAGAAGAATGATTTTAAATGGGGTCCTGAGCAACGACAAGTTTTTTAACAAGTTAAACAGGAGATAGTCCATGCAGTAGCTCTGGGGCCAGTCCAGGCAGGACAAGATGTAAAAAACATGCTCTACACCGCAGCCAGGGAGAATGCCCCCCCTGGAGCCTCGGCAGAAAACACCAGGGGAGACATGCGGTCGACCCCTAGGGTTTTGGAAAAGAGGATACAGAGGATCTGAAGTCCGGTATACTCCAGCAGAAAAAGGGATATTGGCAGCATATGAAGGGGTTCAAGCTGCTTTGGAAGTGGTTGGTACAGAAGCACAGCTCCTCTTGGCACCTCGGCTGCCAGTGCTGAGCTGGATCTTCAAAGAAAGGGTCCCTGCCACACACCATGCAACGGATGCTACATGGAGTAAGTGGGTTGCACTGATCACACAGTGAACTCTAATGGGAAACCCCAGTTGCCCAGGAATTCTAGAAGTGATTATGGACTGGCCAAAAAGCAAGGATTTTGGAATGTCACTGGAGGAGGAGGTGATGCATGCAGAAGAGGCCCCGCTGTATAATTATCTACCAGAAAATTCTATGAGAAGAGATATGCTCTGTTCACTGATGGGTCCTGTCAGATTGTGGGAAGGCATCGAAAGTGGAAGGCTGACACGTGGAGTCCCAGAAGACAAGTTGCAGAAGCCACTGAAGGAGAAGGTGAATCAAGCCAGTTTGCAGAAGAGAGAGCAATTCAGTTGGCTTTAGACATTGCCAAGCGGGGAAAATGGTCAGTACTTTACCTCTACACCAATTCATGGATGGTGGCAAATGCCTCTTTGTGGTAGTTATGGCAGTGGAAGCAGAGGACCTGGCAGCACAGAGGCAAACCCATCTGGGCTACTGATCTGTGATAAGACATTGCTGCCCAGACAGAGAATCTGGTTGTGAAGGTATGTCATGTAGATGCCCATGTATCCAAGAGCCGGGCCACCGAGGAACACCAGAACAACCAGCAAGCAGATTGAGCTGCTAAGATTGAAGTGTCTCATGTGGATCTGGACTGGAAACATAAGGGGGAATTATTCATAGCTCAATGGGCCCATGACTCCTCAGGCCATCAAGGAAGAGAGGCCACATATAGATGGTCTTGTGACCGAGGGGTGGATTTGACAATGGGCACTACTGCAGAGGTCATCCATGAATGCGAGACACATGCTGCAATTAAGCAAGGCAAGTGATTAAAGCCTCTTTGGTATGGAGGACAACGGCTGAAATATAAACATGGGGAGGCCTGGGAGATTGATTATATTACACTCCCACAAACCCATCAAGGCAAGCGCTATGTGCTAACAATGGTGGAAGCAACTACTGGAAACAGAGCCTGTGCCCCATGCCACCGCCTGGAACACCATCCTGGGTCTTGAAAAGCAAGTCCTGTGGCAACACAGCATCCCAGAGAGAATTGAGTCAGACAACAGAACTCATTTCCGAAACACCCTCATTGACACCTGGGCCAAAGAACATGGTATTGAATGGGTCTATCACATTCCCTCTCATGCACCAGCATCTGGGAAGATAGAACGGTGCAATGGACTGTTAAAAACTACACTGAAAGCAATGGGTGGTGGAACTTTAAAACACTGGGATAAGCATTTAGCAAAGGCTACCTGGCTAGTTTACACCATGGGATCTACCAACCAAGTTGTCCCTGCCCAATCAAGACCTCCGCATGCAGTGGAGGGAGATAAAGTCCCCACAGTGCACATGAAGAATGTATTAGGGAAGACTGTCTGGGTTAGTCTTGCCTCTGGCAAAGGCAAGCTCATCCATGGGATTGCCTTTGCTCGAGGACCTGGGTGCACTTGGTGGGTGATGCGGAAGGATGGGGAAGTGCGATGTGTACCTCAAGGAGATTTGATTTTGGGTGAGGATAGCTGATGAATGAAATGAATGAATGATAATTGCTGAATGACCCTGCCACTGTACATTCTTATTTCTATAACTGTCATTGGTTGTACTATAGAAAGAATCACCCAAACTAATGACAGATGGACTGTGATGAAAAACCCAGTAAAGTGGAGCAGAGAATGGATCAGAATTGACCTCAGCAGCGGGTGCCCAGCAACTTCATTGAGATCGACATCTTCAGCCTATGGACCATGGACATGAGGTGCACTGGATACATCAACTGCAAGCCCCAAGAATACAGCATGCAACCAACAGTCCAACACCACACACCATCTTTCCGGCCCTGAGAGACTGTTCAAACAAATGGAGCTCAAAGTCATGGATTAAATGAACTCAACAGACATTTTAGAGTGATGACCAATAGACTAAGGACATTATATCTGTATGAAGATACATATACACACATATAAGTTGGG
Organism: Nycticryphes semicollaris; assembly: GCA_013400055.1. Taxonomy (NCBI): domain Eukaryota; kingdom Metazoa; phylum Chordata; class Aves; order Charadriiformes; family Rostratulidae; genus Nycticryphes; species Nycticryphes semicollaris. The sequence goes on from VXBJ01005169.1 coordinate 3,199, forward strand.
GGAAACTCATAGCATTTAATTGGAACCTGTACAATCTGGGCATGGCATGGAATAAGGGGTGGGTAATGACCTAGGTCAAACAGGGATAGGGTTAATTCTTCCCATAGTCTAGCAGGGACACAGGTATTCCATCCCATGTGAACCATGCCCAGGCGGTAGCCGTGAGTTGGCTGGGGAAGGGGAGGAAGTCACCACAGGGGAGCAGGCTGGCTGTCCAGGTCTGTTCGGCAAGTGATCGTATCGTAATCGTGGTTGCATATTCCTCTCTGTGTTATCACTGTTGTTTTCTTGTTCCCTTTGCTGTTCTGTTAAACTGCCTTTGTCTCAACCCACAAGTTTTGCTTTTTTCTTCTGATTCTCTCCTCCTGGCTGTGGAGGGGCTTGAGACAGCGTGGCTGCCACATGGTTCTTTGTTGCCATCTGAGGCCAAACCATGACACACAAATATTTCTTCCATTCATGTAAATGGAAGATGTGCACAACTTTGGAAAATAAAGGACACTGCTAGTGTGAATAAGAAATAATTCATCTCTTAATTCTTAACACATGAGATTTTGTGGCCCATTAGGAACAATTGGGATGCATATTTCTTTACACCAAAGCTGTCCTGTACCACCAAATGTGTAACAGTTCCTCACCTCTCTGCAGCAGAGCTTCAGTTCTTCACCTCTGCTCATGGAGTCACTGGCTTTGTTTGATTTTAATACACAGCCACGATGTCAGGGAATACCACTTTTCTGACCCAGTATTACTCACTTTGCCCTTCCCTCCAATTAACTTGCTGAAAACGTTCACCTGCCCACATTGTCCCCTCGGTCTGTCTCCACATGGCCAACACAACTGCAGGTATGAACAGGATTTCACTAGTGGAGCGTAAACTTGCTTTCACACTCATTTTGACAAAATGAATCTATATTCTAAACTCCAGCACCCTAAGTGTCAGGGAAGAAAATATAAAACTGGCTGAGAAGGCATGGGCATGGGGACACACACCTGTATGTTCCTGTCCCATGCACTGAACGAGGCTGTATCACACCTACTGGTCACACCCCAGTGCTCCTGTTCTGATCTCACCTTATTTCCCTGTGCAGTGTCTCTTCATCAGCCTGGGTGCAGCTCAAGCTCCTCTGGACCAGTTCCACCAGAAGCCAGGGACATCTGCATTCCCCTTCAGAGGGACCTTTCGCCCGCTTTGTAATGTGAATTTACCTTTTGCAGTCAGTATATCCTGAAAATATCCCTAATAAAGAATTGGTGGGACACAAAACTACCAGCCAAGAGGCAACAATTCCCTACTATTCCTGCCCATTGCCAGGAAAGTAGCACCAGGCCCAGCAACACCAGCAGGCTTCCCAGCAACACCAGCAGGCTTCCCAGCAACACAAACACCTCCTTTGTGCAAAGTTATCAGCTCACCTCCAGCAGGTCCTTCATTTCCCACGTGGTTCTAGTCCAGAACCTAGAGGTGCTGATTCCACCCACCCTGGCATTTCCACCAAGGGAACCAGAGCAGAGCTCAGGTATTGGATACAGACCATGTACAGCACTAAAATCTATGTGTCCTGACAACGTATTTAACCTCAAGGTGAGTTACTTGTACATCATTAGCAGGAGGAAGCTTTTAAAGGGCACCTTTCCTACAAACCCCTGAAAAACTGGAATTTCATTTTAAGTACCAAAAAAACCCAAACCATATAACCCACCTTAAATGTGACCTTCCTACTTCACATTCCAAATTACATTACAAACCTATTTTATAAAATGTGTATCAACTATTAAAGGGATTAAATGCTCAGTTCTCCTTTTGTATACTCCAGATCCAAAAAGCATGTGTACAAGTGTTAATCTGTCAATTCAAGAGTTTTCTGGTCAGTTATTTTACATTGATACATGTTCAGTTTCACACACCACTTATTGCTGAATCTTTTGCTCAAAACATAAGCCTTTTGCCAGGGTGTAGAGTACTAGTTATGAAAGAAAACTTATAAACATGTGAAAAACATCAGATCATATAAAACAGCAGCAAATTTACTGTAACCTCTGCAGTGAAAATAATTAATTCCCTCACCTATTTTATTAGTAAACCTAAACTCCAAGGTTTTTTTTAATCACTTGATATATATTGCCTAATCAAATAGGTGCCATTTTGTAACATTTCTTATTCTTTATAATACAGTATATGAATAATTTTCATGTTAGATAAAAGAGTCCTGCTGATGTCAGGACGGTGTGCCAGTGAAGAAATATCTCCATAAATACTGGGATACATTGACATTGATAATTAAGGCTGCTGATCACATATTTCTCATGCTCCAGATAAGCTCGACACCGCATAGTTCAGCACGATCACTAAACCTGTTCTCACACTTTCAACACATGAAGATAATCGGCTACACAATACCTATTAGGAAAGCTCGGGCATGCACGGAGACAGATTAGCAATTTAAAGGCAACACGCATAAGAAATGCTCAGTTCAGACTGGGCTATTGCTGATTTTTCTTGCATTTAATATGTACAACAGTTAAAAAAAACAAAAAAAAAACATAACATACATTCCCTGAAATAGGTTGCCTCACAACCCTTTGGTGGTTTTTTTGGTTTGTTTTTTTTTTTTTTTTAATCACTATATTTTCTTTATAGTCACTACTTTAAAAGTAGTAATTTATTAGAATTATCTTATTTCTGGTAGCCTTAAAGATATTTGATGTATCTGGAGAATGAACAGGCTAAAGCACTTCCATGGAAATTCCTCTTACAACTGGAGGTGCCCAGTTCAGGCTCCATACAGTCAGGTTGGCTCCTGAACTCCAGCCCTTCACCCGGAGAACAGCAGTGCCTGGTCACAGGGGGCTGGGTCCTGTCAGCCCCACAGCTCAATGGTATTCCCCAAAACAGCCAAGAAAGATGAAATTTAGAGGACCTGGAAATACTGTTTCTTACAGCACATCCCTACAGCAGCCAGAGCAAAAGCCTATCTGCAAAAAGATAATATAAGCTTCAAAGTACTGACATTGTAGATACTAGGCTGGAATACTTTTGTAAAGTAATATTCTTTATAGTCATTTTCAGACAGGAAAGTCACCTACATTGCTATTTGTGCATTTTAAGGCAACTCTTCCTCATTTTCAAAAGGAGATACAGGCAGATACCATTCAGTACCCTATGCTTAGCTTTATTTCAGAGAAGGAAATAAGCCCCTTGTACATGCTGACACAGAACTCACAGCAACAAAAGGTGACTAAAAGCTCCATCAAGATCTGGTGAGACAAACACATATTGTTTCCATGTGTATTAAAATACTCTTTTACATTAACTACTTTACATGGACAAACTGCATAACTAACTTAAGTACTCAGATATGAATGATTTATATTTATGCTTTATGCTTTTATTGTAATTTTGTAAAAAAGACATTCAATTTGTATTAGTGCAAGACTTTCAAGAATAGAACACGACCAGAGCAAGACAATTTCTGTTATATGAGAACTCACACAAAGAGAAGTGCAGTACAATACAGCAGGTGATTCCATGTTTAATTTCTAAGCATAATGGTCAGGAGGAGGAAATGCTAGTGTATACGCTACAAAGAAAGCCTGCCTCAAAGCTTAACTCCGCAATTCAACATCAGCACTACAAATTAACAGTAACACGAACTTTTTAAATGAACATATATGATATTATGAACATGGCTTAACCTGCACATTTCCCTACATTTCAACAAAGAGGGAAAGACTCTACAACACCCATCAGGAAACATCCAGGATAAAATCTGGGGGTCTGCATAGAAAACAAGGTAAAATACGAAGTGCCAATGTAATTTAATATATTACGTTTTGCCACAGGTTAGTCTCACAAAAGCAATCCCACCTTGTTATCCTCATTTCTCTCACTTACATGTATGCTGGAGAAAGTGGCGATGACCTGGATGCTTTAAGCACAGGAACTGGGAATTTCCAGATAGCAGGAGAGCTTGTTTTCCATTTCAATGGCATGTTGTCACCAGGGTACTACAATAACAGCAAACAGCATTTCCATAACAGACTACCAACGCCAGCTTCCATCCCACAGGCTCCGGCACAGCAGCAGCGGCTGCTCACCGGGAAACGATGCTGCCAGTGCCCTTGCACCAATGCTCCCAATCTGTAAAACAGGGCTGTGAGGCATCTCCTGTTAAAGTCTCCTGTCCCCTGAAGCAGTACGACGATGATCCTAGCCTTCTCACTCAACAATAGTGCTACCTCATTAGGGAAGCGCTGACTGCGGTATATGGTTAAAAAAAAAAAAAAGCATAACAAAGAAAAAGACTGCACTGTACACACCAGCACAATGCAGCTTTATTTAATGAAAGCAGCTAATTTTTATAGAACGGATTCTGATGCCATTGTTCTACCTTAACAGCGACACTGCAGCACTGTACTGTATTCTCTTCCTATTAACCTCATTTCTGACCAATGGAAGCAGGAAGAAAAACGGGTTTCACATGAAAATGAAACAACATACCTACTCAGAATACACTTGTCATCCTCTGAACATTCTTCTTTTGAGCTGCAACAATACAAATGGAATATAAACCTCAGCATAGCCTTAGGGCACGGCTAATAGAGATCAATGACTAAATTCAGCAGCCTTTTTTCCTCCTGTGCAAGCTCTCACCAAACAATACAAGAATGCCATTATGGAAAAAGCCCATTGCAAAAATCAGTCCTTCTAATCCATAGCTAGGAAGACAAAATAAAGCAGAAATTGCTGCAGATTTCTGAATGCTCTTCTAATAGCTTCCGATTCAGGATGCTCTCATTTTCCCATTCTCATTCCCAAGGAAGATGAGCAGAATCTCATGCATTTTACAACATACTATGGGAACACAAACACCACTCTGTCTTCTGCAGCACAGCAGCACGCCATTAATAGTGGTCCTCAGAGTGATGCTATCAGCAACCCAATTCTGACCACCCTCTGCAGCACACAAGCCCTGCTGAAGCCACTGGTCACACAGGTGCCATCAGGGAACACTCTCCAGTCTGGGCTCTGCTAGTGAGCCCTCCCAGGCTGACGGCAGCGGGCAGGACACAAGGCAAGCCACTAAACAGAGAAGGGAGAATTTAATAGCATATTGTGCATAAGCAGAGAGGGATGGATTCTAGGGCAGAACTTTAACTACATTGACTCTCTTGCAAGAAAATAAAATTAATTAAAAAATCACATTTAATGCTTCACAAGAACACCGCTGTTAAAGACGTTTATTCTACAGATTTCAGGATAGCCTTTGTACAACATGACAATTTTTCTGTTTGTCAGTACAGCTTAACTCTATCACAATAAAGCCAACACGCTGTCATACTACTTGGCAATAAAGAATAGAACCAGGAGCAGAATTTCTCTTAATACAAGCATTTTGATAACATTTATAACACTCTTGATCAGTTTTTGTAATGGTGAAACCTACATTGTTGAATTTATTTTGGGGATTAAATCACTGGAGAACGATGGCTGCTTTTGATCATTATTATTGACAATGTTGGCCAAAAATAGTTTAGGGCATTTGAAGCTGTTACCATAACCACAGGAAAGGAACTAAAATAACCCAGGATGATCAGAGCCAAGGACTAATTGAAAAACAGATGCACCTCTGACAATTGAGGAGCTCTCTCCCACTCCTTTGAAGAAATCCTAAATTACACACAAGCGGCATTAAAGCAGGCAACAAATTTCACCGAAGCTGCTACTTGAACACTGAGCAGGCATTTGCTGTGGTGGACACCAGTTGTTATACACCATAAATATTATGAAACACAAGCCCTACAGAGCAAATACACACTTCTAGCATAAAGAAGTCTTAGTAAAAGAATGTGTGCATTTACATGCCAACAGCCATGCTTGTCTGCACACTGCGAGTATCACATGCAGTCTCACACATGTACTCAGCACCCGATCCTGTCTTCTCTGCACTGGAGGCCTCAAAGCTAAGCCGAAAGAGATGTTAGAGAGCAGCTAGTATAAACCCAAAGGAAAATACCACAGCTTTTAATTCATATACTTAATTGCTTTTGCAAACTGTACAGTACGTAAGCGCTGTGGTCTCTTCCCCACACTGAGCACATCAGTTGGTGCCCCAGTGCAGCCAACTGGTAACTGCTTTTAAAGCCTTTATCTCTTTGCCGTCAAACTTGAGTAGCTGGTGACACATCTCATTTATTAACAGCAGCATTACTGATATAGAAAAATGAGGCTAAGGACAATTACTGGACCAATTCTTCAAAAGGCACTCTTGAAACCCCCTCTTGCCCAGTGAAATAAAGACTGCTGAAGTCACCACAGGTCATTCCCAAGCACTGACAGGTAATGAAGCCAATCAATGCACGCCAAGAGAGCAGAGTTACTGCCCACTTCTGACCCAGACGGATCCTTCAGTACTCAAATACCTACTCTCCTTTTGGTGCTTCTATTCCCACTTATTTTTCATTTACTTGCCAAGCAGCCTAATTAAAACATTTACAGAAAACCCAGTGGCAGTAAACAATTTTTTTTTTTAAAGTATATGAATCCCAAGCTCTGCCCAACTTCACCTCCTCCTAATGCCCAGCACACACTACTCCATTAAACAGCCAACCTATAAAATAAGAAATTGAAGGAAGTTGCAATGCCAGGTACTCTAAAAACTGGAAATGCTTTTTACTTGCAAAAGAAGAACCACATGAGAAATTAATCACCTATCTGCACTTAAGGGGAAAAAATTAAATCAAATACTGTTTTCTTCCTGACAATCATAAATCAGTTGCATATTTCCAGGGAAAAGATTACCTAAATGTATTCTATGCTTTACATAAACTATTCCTAAGACAACAGAAAATCACAACATCTGATTCTGTTATGTTAATTAAGACTTCAAAATAACAGATTAGTTACACGTTTAAAAAAATATGGGAAAAATAAACTGATCTCCTGGAGTGCATTGTGCCTGCTGAATATATGACATTTTCTGTTCTCGTCCCTCACGAACTGGAACAGAGGCCCAAAAGCAGCACTACAGCTCTGTGCAGAACCCTCCTTACCAAGGAAACATCTATTCCTAGACAAGTGCTATGAAAACACTCGGAAGTGGAGCTCCAAGCTGGAGACTTACTTTTCTTTAAGTTTAAAACCCTTTCAATGCTGAAGACCCAGGTAACTGCACAGACTGAACAGCTTCTGGGAATTATTCAGGGGGCTTGTTTTCTGTATTTTCCCCACAGTCAAGTTCACCATCAATATTAAAACCAACGTCCATTTATACCTTGCTTAAAGGTATATTCTACTTATGATCTTTGTCTCATGCATACCTTTTATACTGTATACAAAGGATGAGACAGAGGAAGGGTGTGGGTTTTAAGCAATCATGGCCACGACAGTACTTCCAAGGCTGCACTGAGCATATGGACAGAGAAGTATTGAGCATGGCTGCAGAAAACTCCCCCATAAAGTAACTATGCAAGTGCCACGAGAGAAAAAAAGGAAAACGAGAAGAGGCCAGGCTGGATGGCAGGCTGCCATGGCCTCCCTGAGCCTTTGGTGAGGCTGGGAGCTGCTGACAGGAGCTGTAGAGCAGCTCAGCCCACACATGGCAGCTCCACAGGAGAGAAGTGCCCAGGTGTTTGTTAGCCCTCTCCCTCCACCCCATCCTACCTCCTTCTCTACCGCTGGTCACCAAGTCTGTCCCCAAGTAGAGCATCACAGCCAGCCAGGCAAAGCCCCTGCACCAGAAAGCTCCTGCGTCCTTCAGCTTGCTTACCCTCACGGGGGAACCAGCACAAATTGAGTTTAAGTTATTTTTTTAGTCCTTAAACTGTTAAAAACAAAACTGAAAAATACGTGCTCAGTGAAGTGATTTTCTGCAGTTAAAGGATTTGCTGTTCCACTCTGAGGAGCTGCTCACTTCCCTCCTTGTATTCATCTACTCCACTGGAGGGACCAAAAGCACTAGGTGGAAACAGGGTTAAGTAACACGGAAACTTCTCAAGTCTCACAAACCCCTTCTTAGCGTAACCTGAAAAGTCAGGGGCACTTCCAGATTCCTCAGCCTCAACCAAAGAAAAATGTTCAAAATTATGGCAACATGTGATTTTCATTTCCCATTTTCATCTAGAGATGTAAGCAGACAGGTCTGTGTCACAAATGCTATGTTTTCTAACATTAGACTATTTCCTACTGCCAATATTTGTATAGAAAAATGCCAAACTCAACAGCTCAGAAAACAGGTTAAAATGGCAGGGTTAGTACCAATAAACAGCTTCAGACTTCTGAGATTCTTTTCCCAACACCTATGTTCTAAAAAATCATTGATACAAACCCGTGTTTCCATTTTAAGATGAACAGATGCCATTATATGAAAAAAGCTCTGATTTATGACATCAGCACTAGCAAAGCTCACTCCAACTGAAGGCAGAATCTCAGTCTCACCATGGCAGGAATTGCTCTGACCTTCAGCATCCCTGGTACCCAGCAGCCATCGCTCAATGCCCACCACGGTGCTGCCTCCTGTTGGCGCAGGAAACATAGAATGCCCCAAATCCAGAAAAATATTCACAAAGCCATGGAGCTGAAATGCAATAATCATGTCAACATCTAATCATTTCAGTATTTGAAATACAGCTGCAAAGGCACAAGTCTAGAAACTGTATAGGAGCAAATAAGGACACACAGTGTTTCTCTTCAGGATCCCTAAAATACGAAGAGTGTGACAGTTTAATTGGCATTTTTATTCACCTCTTTCCCTTGCACATAGATGCTCCTCGTCCCTTTACCTCTGACCTTTCAATCTATTAAACTGCAGTTGCCCCAATTACTAAAAGAGAATAATTAAAAGATGGTGTTGACAGTCCTTCCCTATATACAAGTCAATTAATACAATTTTACCATATATTGTGAAAATATTCACACCAAAATTCATATGAAGGGAAAGCAAGTCTCTGCCTAAAGAGGAATTCAAGGGAAACGAGTGCAGTTCTGTTTGCAGTGACACACTGCAACATTCCCCAAACAATGAAGTAGAGGGAAAAAAATGGCAATTTGCACCTGTCAATACTTTTATTGAAACTACAACTTCTCCAGAAGCCTCAAAGAACAAAGAACCTCTTTCTTACAAAGAAACAGTCTTTCAATTAATTTTAAGTAAATTAAGGAATAAGATTTAAAATAGCTAAAAACAGTTCTGAGAATTAGACAAATACTTGGACTTACTATCTGCTATGTCGTCTCAAAATTTTTTCCCCCCACAGTTACAAAAAAAAGCACTGAGACACCAGATGCAAGTTACAGCCTCTTTTGGAGGGAATTGCACTACAGGCATCAAGATGCACATGGTCTGATAAACAGAACACAGATGCTTATAAATTAGTTTCTAACAAATATATTTAATTCTTTTAAATTGGGCTGACTGCTCAAGCAACAAGAAATAATCATAAATTGGAAAGCACACACAAGTGAGAAAGTACATTTGTGGCCAACCTCTCCTGCTGTCAAAATGCTGTAAGCAGTGCAGGTTCCCGTCTCTATAGCAATATGTGTAGGGCCATTTCTAAAACAGGAAAAAAACCTCCCCAAATCTTTAAATATTAAGTTAAGCTGTCAGGGCATGTACCGCTTGTTTAGCAAGTACTGCAGTTTGCCATCCACCCACTCAGCATATTTTTCCTGTGTAAATGAGGAAATTGTTGCAGTGACATTCTAGGAGGCATCATTTCAGTAAAAATTACATGTATATATGTATAAATACACATATGCATACTATATATATGTATCTGTTTTTTATATATAGCATATGTATATACAGACACACACACTATATATATGTACAAATTATTTTTATATATATATAAGACACATACATTACCCTGCATCTGGCACACCACTTCCCCTTCCCCCTCAGACACCCCAGTTAGGAAAAATTCAAGTTCTCACATGATTTCTCAGACGTAACTGCATGTTCTTCACTGCAGCGAGGAGGCAGCAGCAGCTGGCTGAGTGAGAAACAATCGTGTTGAGTGATGAGTTTTCTCTATTACATACTTTCTTCAAAACCCCACAATCCTGGTCTTTACAAGCATCATTCATTACAGATAAAAATATCTTGACAGCCCAAGTATGACACTTCTGAAATTATTTGGCAACACTAAATAGTTTTAAAACCCCACACCATTTCCTATCAGGTCCCAATCAGATTTTTTTTTAAGATAATTTAAAAAACTGACTTATCTGAAGTCAGCTTCTCAGAAACTTGCAGGAAAAGTGGGACACACAAGAAATTAACAAACCAAATCCCTGTAGTATTCACACTTTTAATAATATTAAGAAGCGTCAATTTATTAAATCATTAAATTCAGATTCAGCTATATTTTCTAATTAATCTTGGAAATATCTCAAATCTATTCCTAAGTGTGTGCTTCTGACATGAAAGTCCTTTTATGCCACTTATGGATGCCAATAATCTTCTTGTGTTTTTGGCTCCAAAACTGAGGTAAGATTTTCAGCAAGGAATCACTTCCAAGAGTCAAGATGCACTGTTAACTTGATGACAAGCTACAGGTTATAAGAAAAAAAGGAAGCCATAATTCAGCTTTGCTTGGGCAAACTACTCATGTAAAAGGCATTAGGTAAAATAAGGTCTTAAAACACTTAGTAGGAGATAAAACCAAAGTGAGTTAATGAAGGTTTCCAACTTTTGATTATGCCCGTGCACTCTGATGAAAATATACTAAGAAAACATGCTTTGGAATTAACACTGATGTATTCAGAGAATTGTGCTCATTTTCTCCAGGTGATTATATTTAATAAATCACCACAGAAAACTAAATGCACAGTCACAGCAGCCAGGCTGGCCCTGATGAAGATAACTGGTCTGAAGCAACATAAGAAGAAGAATTAGTTTCTAAATAACTTCTCCACAGCTGCTATGGTCCATTGGCTGCACTACTTTTATTTTATGAAGTATGCCTAAACACATTTACACATCTGACTCATATGATGCAAATATATTAAACAACTTAGTAATTAAAAGAAGGCTAAGATTGAGCACCAGCCACCAACAACTTCAGTATTTCCTGCACCACGGACAACAAACTGCAAATGACAGTTATGTGTTAAGGCATTTTGAAAATATTCTCAAAATAGAAGCTTGTAGGCTTTTTCTTTCGTTCTTCCAATATTTCCATGGAATCTGTTGATCATTTCGCATTCCCTAACCCCATATTGTCTTTACACTGGAGGTTTGTGGTCCTGCACACCTCTGCAAAGCCATCCCCACTGACACGAGCAAGCAAAGCTCATTGATCATTGCTCCTATTGTGCATTTCTATAAGGACTCCGTTTCTTTAACAAGACAAAAAGATGAACTCTTTCTGAGACCAGGATTTCCCACTGTATTGTCACCTCTGACGGATCCTGCCTGTTTCCAGTGTGGGCCACCTAACAGCTTTATCTGAAGGGTAGCATCCCTCAGGGAGGACTTGGACAGAGAAAGAGATAGAGAAGATTTTGATAAACATGCTGATGCTCCCCATCCAGGCTGTCAGAAATCACCATGTGCAACCCGAGAGCCCACCATCAGCAGTAACCCCTCTGCCAGAAGAGGACTTGAAGCTATGGCACCACACTGCTCACAGTCACTTCACTGCCATGGCTGGGCTCCTTAAGGGGTTACCAAAAATATGATACCTGCAGAGATTCAATCAGTTTCATTATTTGCCATCACCTAGTCTTCAGCATGCTGGATGCAAGTGTTTATGAAATACCAACTTGAAGCTGGGCTTGCCTTCACACACAAAGACATGTGAAGGGCTTATGCAGCAAAAAGCGGTTTCAAATTTATCACAAACTTTAGTATTTCCCCTATTCAATATGAAAAAAACCCAACCCAATAAACATACGATTTGTCTGCACTTGATAAGGACTTGAAGTCCACAGATCATTCCAACAAAACACCATCAGAAGAAGTGGAATTAGCACCAAAGCTGGAACAGCTAAATGGGCCTGGTGGAACAAAGGGAGTCTTGTACTAAATCCAATGCTTCAAATTTCTTTTTTGGTTTTTTTTTTTTTTTTTTGCTTATCAGACAGGCAATCAGGAATCAGCTCCTCCTGTTTGATAAAGTGATAAAGGTAGGTGCAGTCCAAAGACTTCTTCCCAAAAGACAACAGGGGGAACTGCCTGGTGTTTCCTGAGGATCCTCCCATCCTCAGGAAGCCAAGGAGGTGGTAACCTGCACACGTGCTGTTTCCAAAGGGAAACTAAAACACAGTAACTGTATGTCTTGCTTCGGGTGCTCTTCCGTTCCCACCAGCAGCCATGAAAACTGACACAAATTGAGAGTTTTCACAGGTGCTTTTGCCTGGGAGGGGCCCAGGGGCAAAGACACCAACAATGAGTGTGTGCAGCTCCAGGCGATCCACAGTGCAGTGACCACAGTATCAACCTGCACCCCAGGAGCACAGAGCAGCTCCAACAGCAGGATCTCTGCCCCTGGGCACTGCCTCTTCAGGAGGGACCTGGGCATCTTCTGCAGTAGAAAGAGGTTTCTGTAAACTCTCCACTCTTGAGCGCTGTTGTACAAAGGACCCAAACAGCCCAGCCTTCACCATTCAGCTAAACGGGGTGTAGAGACGGTATGATCAATGAGTATGGTCAGGCCACAGAACTACCACAGCCCCAGTGGTTACTAATTTAAAAAAAACCACACCCCAACCACAATACATGAGACTTTACAAATTAATACCTTCTTTACATTTAGATTTTTCCAGAAGATAAAAAAAAGAACACTCACAAAAATGACACTTCATATTAAACAGTTCCATTTTGCTGAAATATGCTGTTGTATGCTAATCCTAAGCTCACCAAATGTCAAAATTCCTGTATAATAATTGTTATAGAAAGAAAATTACAAACTGCTTTCTTCTCTAACACCTACGATAATATATTTTTAAAATAATCTGTATATTTCCTAGGCAAAGCTTCAAACAATACAAGTTATTTCGTTCAAGTTTGTTATGGTGGGCAAATGTACTAGCTGTGAATTAATTTCCAAAAGCAGATTTAAGGTGATGGTTTTAAGATACACATTTAGCAGACTCGAACAACTTCGCAGCTACAACATCCCTATTTAGTGACAACATAACCATCTGGATAATTAAGGATCAAATCAGGACATACTGCTTTGCATAAAATAATTGTACATAGCAAGAAAAATGTAAGCCCAAGCTGTTTTTAGAAAGGCTCACAGAATCTAATTTGGATTTTTAAAAGCTATGAAATATTTAAACCAAATATTTTAAAGTCTCCTGGTTACAGACCTTTATTTCATAAAACTTCAAGCATCTGACTCCTAATGAAGAGTCAGAGCTTATGGGTCTCACTGCTAAGCTATTTGTCCAGTGGTACCACGCACTCCAGGCAGTTTTCTCCATCAGCCTGCAGGCACAGAAAACAGAAAAATCCACATAATTAGGTAAGCTCTGAGACGGAGAGGACTGGAGCGGGGTATAAGGGCTCAGCCCAGATGACAGCCACTACCAGCAGAGTTTTCTATGCAAAACAGTCACATCACTCAAACCTCCGCTGTTCTAGGGAGTCCCAGCAAGCTCAGGAGAGACCACATTATGAAGAAAAAAAATTTCAAAAATCAGTAGATGAGCATGGTATAGAGAGGAGAAATGGCACTACATAGCTGTGATGGGGAAAATACTACAAAAGTCAGCTAAAGCAAAAAATACCTCTATTTCAGCACCTTCTGCAGCTGTAGTCAACTCCTTTTCTACACCTGAAAAATCTTTTTGATACATACACCACCAAAGAACTGTGTGAACTTTGAGTTGGAACAAGCCTTTCTCTGAAGTAAGTTTAAAATGCAACAGTTGTAATTCAGGTGTTCGCCTGCCAGAGGGAGCTGAAGGAAAGAAAAAAAAATCCCATGTATCTCAATACTTCAAAAGATTTGGTTTTGTCCTAAACGACTAATTTAACTGTTTCATGCAAAACTAATGCCAGCTGCATCTGGCACAGGGCACCCTTGCACCAATACTCCCACTACCAAATCATTGCCAATTATGTCCAATACATGCACTCTACGAGTGAGTCCTCTGGATCTCTGAAACGAAACAATACCTACTTTTAAGGAATATTTAAGGTATATTTTTGACGCACACCATAACGGAGAGGATTGCACCAGAGACAGACATCTCTAATAAGGCAAGCATCACATGAGATGGTATCTAAAGCCTTAGTACATCAACTTATAATTAAATGCAGGGCAACACTGCGCAAAGGCTCGCGTTTGATAGAATGAGGTATCTATTATGCTGAAAACAGATTTTCATTCAAATGCTTATTGGTCTTTTTTCCCGCCACTGCTTCCACTTACTGCTTCTAACACTTTACATTGCTACGTCTATAAATCTGCATGTGGATAGAACAGCTACAGCATAAATCTGTAAGTTATCGTATTAATAATTTATTCATGCATAGCATCAGCTTCCAGAACAGCTCAAAACAGGCAGGAACTGGCCTAATTTTGCAGAAAAAGAGCAGAATTAGTATAGCTTTAACAGCTCCCTTAAACATTAAGGGCTAAACTGATTCAACTTTCCTTAGATCAAGATTTGACCAGTAGTGTTAAAAATAATCTCGGTACCATCCTGTGTATTTCTTGCAATCAAAATATTTTTATGAAAATCATTCATGCCACCTTGTGGTATTCATAAAAACTGCTCTACAAGAAAAACACTCATTTCCCTAAATTCCTAATTAAAGTGAGATAAAAACAGCATAACTGGGAAACACACTTCACTACTCTTTGCTCCATCTCACCAGCAGAGCAGAGTAACTGGGAAGGGCAGAGGGTGAGAGTATGAGCAACCCCCTGTGATGCTCAGGCACAGGGACTGAAGAGCACAGAGGGCGGACAGGCAGTGAGAACTGATGGTGCCACGAACAGCATGAAGGAGTACAGGGAGTCACTCTTCACCAGCTCTCCAATGATGAAGTGAGAGCTTCAAACAAAATTAGCAGATGTCTGCTGAAAAACAACATAACATGCTTCAGCTACCACACCACAGGCTTTTCAGGAAGCCGACTTAAAACAGATCCACAGAAGCAGTAGTGAAAAGTAAATAAGTGGTTTGTAGTATGAGGCAGAGCAGGTGACTCAGGCAGTGTCCCATACAAGGGCAGCCATCAAACCTCCCATGGCCAAAGCACCATCCATACGACAGTAGGACAAATGAACAGATTCACAAGAACAACTGCCAGCACCCTTCTTTCTTTCTGCACCTGGATCTGCACTGCTCAGCACACAGGAAGGATGAAGTTAGGCTGTGATTTCATTTCAAGAAATTTGTGATCATTTCTAAGCTAAGCCTTCAGCCTTCAATATTAAACTGTTTCTAGATGTCAAACTTCCATGAACAATTTCTCAAGCAGAAGCAGCAGTGCATCTTCAGTGAAGGAAGAAATAGGTCTGAATTAAGATTAATAATTTACGTGTATAGTGACTCCAAGTGTGTCAGCTGTGTTGCTCCACTGTTCCTCGCAAGACAAATAGCTAGTGATTCTCCAACTTTAGACAATCTCTGACCCACAAATTAGGCTTCCGACTACAATTTTCCACTGTAAATTTGAACTACACAAGTTTGATTACAAGAATTTAAAGTGTAATTAGGAAGTTTGGTGTAGGTATCAGACAAACCCAAAACCACGCTCAGGTACTTATGTACAAACAGCAGTACCAACACGAGATGCAGCTGAAATAAAGACATCTATACATATCTACTTGCTCATCATACCTTCCCCCAAGCCTCTGCATATTCTTTAAGCTATCAATTTTCAGCTCTTTGCAGTATGTGTCCCATTGTGTAATCATTTTCTGGATCTCTAAACAAAGCAAAACTTAGGTTAAGCAAAGCTTTGCTCTAACATGTTCTTACAATTAAGTGGGTTTTTTTACTAATTCTTAAGTTCAGCAGTTTGTTTGCTGGAGATGCTGTAATTTTCATTTTGCCTACACAAGGCAGAGTGATGATATGCAGAAGGGTATACACACGTCACAAGAAGCATAAAACATCGCTTTCATCAAAAACAACACCAGAAGTCATGTTGCAACACCACTTATTTGCCTGAAAGATCTTCCAAGAATCTCAGAAAGACCTAGTATAACAGCAAAGTTGCACAGTAACACTTCAGAAGAATCATGACAGTAACTCAGACCAGACATAATATGACAAAGCCTTGCTGCATATGCACAACACATTGCCTGGAAAATGCAGTGATATAATCCTGTGTAATGAAGTGTCTGCCCATTTATTTACAAACATTCATAACTGCCACTGACTGGATCTTTGCAGTTAAGCAAAGCATTTCTTCACTTGAGGAACACCAATTTTAAGTTTCAAACCTTACACTGAAAGCAGCATTGGTGTCTAGCAACTCAAAGGCAATCTCAAATGAACTCAGGACTTTCCTTACACCAAAACCCTTGAAAGCTAAAGCTTTCGAGCCTTTGAGCAGCATACACCAGAGACCTGAAAAGAAGAGAGAAATTCTGGAGACAGCTGGGACATCTCTGCTGAGTCAGCCACACACTGCTCCAAATCTAACAGCAGGGACCATGCCAGCCAGGTCAGGAGGGGAGGAAGACAGGGCAATATGCCAAGTATTTATTAAATAGGGTCAGTACCAAACTCAAAGTGAAATGCAGTTGGTAGCTGGATGCAAGATGAACGTTTGCCACAAGAGTCTCAGAGAACACGGAAATAAAAAACTGCCAGTGAATAATAGACCCCTGCAGGAAACCAACAGTTCCAGCAGCTACATAAACACTATTACAGGAGTGCTCTTTCTGTTGTGCTGTAATGGGAATCACTGCTGCAAACTTGTGTTCTAGCTCATATCCTGAATCAAGCAATAACACATGCAAACATACCTTTTTCTCTTTGATTCTTTCACTAAAGTAGAAACTCAAGCAAAGTACCAACTCCTTGCAGCACAGAGAGCAGCTGTTGGGGAGAAATGTTGGGGGTTTTTTTTGTTGTTTTTTGTTTGTTTGTTTGCTTTAAACCTGACAAAGTTTTGCTGGGTCCTGAAAAGCATTTGCAGGAATTTGGCGGGGGGGGGGTCGGGGAGGAGGGGTGTCAACAATACTCAGTTTTTGCACAAAATACTGATTAAAAATAAAAGATCTCTTTAAAGACTACCAGAGTTGTTAAATAAATAATTACATTCAATAAACGGTTAAGAAGTTCAGGATTCTCATCCATCATATCAAGCACTTCAATGTAAAGTAACTAAATCTAGTATTTGCAGAGAAGCAGGCTATGTATTATGTTTTATCAACACCCTAGAACAACACAGAAGTCAGTGTGACACAGCTTTACTCATTGCTATTATCTGATGAAAGCATACAGAATCCAAAGGGCAAAATTATAGTTTAAGTAAAATTATTAAGCTTTAGCTTTCTGTTGTTGAATGCACATAATAAATTCTTTTTAACAGCAAATTCCAGTAACATGATTCAGTCATATCCTCATTCTCCCTCCCTTTACTTCTAAGCACTCAACCACCAAATCGAGCAGGGATACAATTAGTCCTAACACTACACCCACCACTTGCCACCAAGAGAGCAGCTGTAACCAACACATATCACAGAATCACAGAATCTTAGTGGTTGGAAGGGACCTTTGAGATCATCGAGTCCAACCACATATCCACCAAGTGACAACAGACAGAGAGATAACAATAAGAGGGAAAATGAAAGTCAGCATGAGATGCCATTACACCACCTGCCACACATCACACAGTGGAGAACCCTCCAGAGTTGTGCCTCTTCAGTAACAGCCACTTAGAGTTAAATGCCACCAGGTTGTTCATCCCCCTTGCACATACACTTTCAGTCAGACAAGAGCAGATTTGGATTTTCAAATACTCCATCACCACAAAGAAAACATTACTTTTACCTAGTCAAAAGTGAAACAAACTCCAGAGATTTTATTTACATGTAACTCCACACTAAAGCTGTGAGTTTTTATTAATCCTTAAGTAATTTGGAATGGTTGGTTAAGAAAAAGTAATTTGGAAAGCTAAAAGCATTTATTGAATGAACTCTTTACTGAAGAGGTTAATACTTCCACTGAGGTTAAGCAACCATTTCCTTTATCCAAGCACAAACACTGTCATACATTACATATTTAGACCAGATGTGACCAACATAAGTGCCCAATAAATAAGAAACTTGTCATCTCCTCCACAAAATTCACTGGATTTTTTCCAGTTCTTTATTTTCTACCTTCAGCTCTTACATTAATACATTCAAAAGGCTTTATATAAAAATGCCAACATTCACATTTCAAATGAAACCATACTTGTTCTAAAATATGCAAGTGCACATGCCTAAGAACGAAGGACCTAAATACATGGATCTAACCAGGAAGAGAGAAAATACAGGCAGTGTCCCTGCTACAGACAGAACATGGCGACTGCTAAGTAAAATCAAGTGTAACAATAACTGGAAGGAAATAGGATGGAGGAAAGAGGTACTGTTGAGATAACAAAACTGGAAGCTTTGGAAAATGGAGAGAACACATATATCATAAGTCTGCTCTAAGGAAAGATTTTATAATTTCACTAATTTCACAGCATTATTCTCTGAACAGCCAGCCTTTGTGGTAAGCAGAAACATGAGTGACCAAAGTGCTGCTGAAGGGCCGTACATGCTCCCAGTGACAGCAGCACACAAGAATTTCCCTCAGACACAAGCCTGAAGAGTGAAACTTGAGATTGAATATGCTCAAGTCACCATAAACACATCCAGTGGAGACAAGGCGCTGGTGGGCCTGTT
>VXBJ01005169.1:23003-50603 GCA_013400055.1 Nycticryphes semicollaris
GACAAAAACATTAAATAGCGGGTCGGCTAATCAAAAAAGACAGAAAGGCTGATTTTCAGTATATTTGTAAATTTTAAGATAGAAATCCCTTTCCAGCCATATCAGGAGTGGTTTTAGATCACTGCAAGATTTCATAAGTAACTGTTACTGTGTCCTTTGGGTGCCTAAAAACAGAAGCAAGGACAACTAGATCAACTAAATCAGAACAATCCACAGAAGTCTAGGACTAGAGAACCATTAAGACTAAAGCTGCATTTTTTCTGCTTTCTTTGAAAATCACGTAGACCATTATTTGATGAACAAATTAGCTTACAACTCACTAACTAGGTCCTTTTGTTCCTTAAATCATTTGTGAATAAGCTCTTCCAGAATTACTCAAGTTTTCAGCTGGGAAGGAAGGGTTTCCAGGCTACCATCCTGGAAGTCCCACAGGCACCTCTGCAGAAAACTGAGACACCAGGAGTGTTCCTGTCCTGGAGCATTGTCACCTCCCCTCCGAGGGTCCCGGCTGCCCCTGCTGAGCACAGAGAGAAAACTAACATGCAATTGTCAATGACAGCAGCCACACCAACCTGTGCTTAATACAGCAGAGAAAGGTCTGTGGAGTCCCTCTTTTGTTTTTGATAAGAAAATGAGTCTTTCTTCTTTCTTCAAAAAGAAAGAAAAAGGAATGATAGCCAAAAAACAGAGAAGACACTTTATAAAATTTATTCAAGCACAACAGCATCTATGTGCTGTCCCTCTGAATACTACCCTCTGAGGTTTTTGCAAGAATATGCCAAGACTATCAACAGCAGCAGAAAAAACAGACTCAAGAATAAATCCTTTAAAAGTCTGATATTAAAAAAGGATCAGAGCAAAGTAACAATATAAAAAGTGCCAATCTCAACGAAAAGCCTTTATCCCAATCTCCCACAAACCCAGTGCACAAAAAAAAAAAATCCTTCTGCATAATTTTTCTCTTCACTGCTCAGCTGTGGATGCCTGCAACTCCCCTCATACAAGGAAATCAATTAGTCTGCTTTTGGCTTGCAAGGACAGGATCCAATCCAGGATGCTAATTTCTAATTAACTTGTCTGTATTCACGTGTGCTGTGTGAACATAAGGAGAACACATAGGAGGAAACAGAATCACAGCATCGCGTTTCAGCACAAGGATCGAAGCTCCTGTGCACCAAAGCTTCTCTGCACCTCAACTGCCAAATATCTTCACAGAAATGGCAGCAGCCTTGGGCCCAATCTGAAGCACAAGCAGTATGTGAAATTGAACAAAGACAAATAATTAGAGAACAATTCAGTTTTCCAATTTAGACAAAAAAAGGTTCTGGGAGTGTAGCGGTGGGACAGAGGTAACGGTTTTAAATGGAGGAGAGGAGATTTAGAGGAGATCTCAAAAGTAACTTCTTTCTTGTGAGCGTGGTGAGACGCTGACCCAGGTTGCTCAGAGAAGGTGTGGCTGCTCCATCCCTAGAGGTGTTCAGGGCCACATTACCTGGTCTAGCAGGAGGTGTCCCTACCCACAGCAAGGGATAGAACTAGATGGCCTTTAAGGTCCCTTCCAAGTCAAATCATTCTATGATTCTGTGATTCAGCGGGATCTAATCACAGGTTCCCAATACCCAAAATGTAGCTGTAGAGCAAATGGAGGTACTCTTTTCACAAAGCTGCACATATTTTTCCCCTTTTTCACTATAAATTTTTCTTGAACGTGTTACAAACTCAATTTATTTCCAATGAAAGTCTACATTAAGTTACTTTTGTCACCACATAGCATTCCATACAATGAAAATATTAAGTAAAAAAATTACTGAACTTTACTAGTTGTTGTCTTTGCCAACAAAGCATCAAGAATGAAAATGAGATTCAAAAGCTGAACTAGGTCTACAGACATTTTAATATTATAAAGTCTTGGGTAAATGCGACTATTTATATCAAAATAATATTTTAATTTCTTCTTTTTTTTTGTATACTACATCAAGTCTTTGGAGAGATCTACATTTATGCTTTTCCTCTTGCCTGCAGTACTACATTATCAGGGATGTGCAATTTTGCTTGACTGGCAATTTGTTTGCCAGTGGAAATAAATAGCATTTTGTTTGCAGGTTCTTTTGCTTAGCAAGAGAGTGAAGATATGGGAAACATGAAGGGGGCTCCTTCTCTAAGGAACGTAAGCGTTCACACCAGCAAAAGCTGGTTTAAGAACAAATGCTGATAAGTAGCTTTTATTAATTCATGTCAAACCAATTAAGATAAACTGGTAAAATACCATCTTCCATGAGTGTATGCTGCCTGTAAAAAGAGTTACTGTCAAATATACAACATTTTTTTCCAAAACTGTTTCTCCAACATCTTCAAGATGTAACCTTTTCTCCTTCTTTATCAACTTGCACAAAATGCATCCTTCACAACATTAAATTATTCTGTTTCAGACAAGCTCCACATTTCTTAAACCTTTGAAACTCCTTAAACATCTTCCTGGCTTGTCCCTTCAGCCTCGTTAATGTATTAGTTTTCATCCAATGCTGCTCTCACAACATCAAGCATGAAAAGCTGCTTTCTAATACCCTTCAGGGCTCAGCTTTGCTGGATTTGCAACATTTGTTCCCCTTAATCACAACAACCTTTGGCAAACCCTCCAACAAGCACCTCTGTGTTTTCTTTCAGATGATCCCTTATGCACAAAGGTGTCTTAAAAGTGATAGTTTCTCCTTGAAAATAGCAATTCAGCAATGTGACATGGTACTCGACATTGGGCAAAGCACTGGTATATCAGTACTATTTCTTCTTAATCACTGGGTTTGATTTTTTGTTGATTCCCATCTGCTCCTCCTCTTCTGGTACTCCCAGTTACCAGTACTATGGACAAAAGATGTTTTGTTTTCCCTTTGTACACCAGCTTTGCTTGTCAGGTGAGCATTCACACAGCCCATCACCGAGGCAAAGTTTATGCAAACTTCTCACAGCATTTACACACACACAGAGAATGAAGTAAAAGCACAGCATCGTTAAATCCAAAAGAATAACAGAGCTAAACTTTGTCACAGAATTGGTCATTTGTCTGGATGAAGTAAAAAAAATAAAAAAAAATGAGAAACCTGCTTCATAGGAAAGTTCATAAATTTCTCCACAAAGGCAGACGGTTCACCAGCCTCTGCAGCAAGACCCAGGCACTGGAGGCTGAGGTGGCACAGGCAGCACTGCCAGGGCAAGATGACAGCAATTGTTGTAGTAGCACTTTGCCTCCTGCAAACCCAGCCCAAAAACCCGATTTTCTCTGTTTGAAAGCCACAGAAACTAAACATGACAAGAGAAGCAGAGTGGTTGCCAGGAACTCTGCAATTAGTTTCCATCAGAGCCATTCTGATCCAGCTGCAAACGCCCATTGTTACATCTGTCCAGAAGGACACATCCACCAAAGCAGAAAACACCTTGTTTCGCTCAGCACTAAAGCAACCTTTTATAAGGTGTAGTACAGGCAGCAAAATAAACCTCTAGAGCACCTACATAGGCAAAGAAAAAACTTTGTATAGTCTTAATAAAGTCTATAATCTCAAGAATATGCAGCAACTTCAACCTCTGCAAAGCATTTGCAGGAGCACAATCATGCTTCTGTGCTCCTGAGCTAAAACAGGATTATTTTGTTGCCTAAGTAGAGCAGCATCTGTGCCCCAGCAGATCTTGGCTCTCAAATCAAGCCGGGTTTTGGCAGTTACAAGCTTCCTAATTTGACCTCTAAGAGCAACAAGTCTGAAAGATAACAATGACTCTGGTATTGTCAAGGCAAACACAGAGCAGCATTTTACCAATATTTTTACATAACTAAAGTTTGTAAAAAAAAACTGTTTGCTTATCCACTTGTGAAGTGACAGGTAGGAAAATCCATGGCTGGAACACACTTTTATCAGAACCCTAATCCTCTGCTTTGTCAGCCACAAGTCAGAGGTCCCTCTCCTCTTTGCACATTATTCCAGTTTATCTGAAGCAAATCAGCTACTCTCCCCACACCTTGAAGCCCCCCACACCCTGGGCTGTATCCCTATAGCAGTGTGGCCAGCAGGGTGAGGGGGGATTCTGCCCCTCTCCTCCACTCTAGGGAGACCTACTCCCTAGTGCTGCCTCCAGCTCTTAGGCCACCAACATCAGAAGGACATCAACCTGTTGGAGCAGGGCCAGAGGAGGCCACAGAGATACTTCAAGGGCTGGAGCCCCTCTCCTGTGAGGACAGGTTGCGAGAGTTGGGGGGGTTCAGCCTGGAGAAGAGAAGGCTCTGGGGAGACCTTAGAGCCCCTTCCAGTCCCTAAAGGGGCTCCAGGAAAGCTGGTGAGGGACTCTTGATCAGGGAGGGAAGCCTGAGGGGGAAGGGTTTTACACTGAAAGAGGAGAGATTTAGATGAGATCTCAGGAAGAAATTCTCTGTTATGGCGGTGGTGAGACCCTGGCCCACGCTGTTCAGAGAAGCTGTTGCTGCGCCATCCCAGGAGGGGTTGGTTCAAGGCCAGGTTGGGTGGAGCTTTGAGCAATCTTGTCTGGTGGGAGGTGTCCCTGCCCAGGGCAGAGGGGTGGAATGAGATGATCCCTTCTAGCCCATTCTATGAAGATGACACTGCCTCCAGCCTATACCCCTGTGTCTAGACTAACTCCTCAACCTATCTGCTCTGAATTAACAGCTGGCACCCCATCACAAACAGAGACAGAACAGCTCATTCTCACCTATACTTCACACCCAGTAGACCCCCATACATGTCTCTCCAGACTGCAGTGGAAGAGGCACCTCTTGCCAACTATACTGTTTCAGGCTGTATGTCAGGTTTTGGACAGTAAGTTGTAAAGAAACAGGCTGGAGACCCCCATGCACGTAACATTACAGACAGCATGCTACAGGTAGCATTCTTCAATGCCTTTACTTGACTGCTAGCACAGTGAGCTTTTACCTGAAAATGTCAAAGGACAAAAAACTATGTTACACAGCATCACGTCTCGCCCACACACAGGGAAGGGACCAAAACTCACTGTTTCCACAAGCAGCTGCATGTAACACCAGGTCAGGACACTGTGCAAGGACATTTCCAACCTGTGGTATTGAAAGCAGAGTAGCAGAGTTTCTGCAATGCTAAAGTGTGTGTTAAAACATTGTTTTAAAGTAAATACTATTCTGAAGAGTAAGTCAGCTGATCAACTGTTTCATGCCTGGATTCGTACAATGAACCAAATGTAAACTCTCACACATTTATGGCAAAATTAATCAAAATATTATGAAGCTGATTAGTTGGCCCAAAACATTTCTGCATCAAAATTGATGAAGTCCTTACAGATTTACCACTTCTTCACTGTTCTGCAAAGGACTCACATTTCAGCTACATTTTCTATCCCTCATAAAGCCTTTCTCCAATATAAGTAACCTGTGGCTAAAACTTCAACCTATTCATCACCACGTACACTTAATAAATCCACACCTGTGAAACAGACTCCACTGTAAACAGTTTGACTAGATAAGCACTGCAATTAAAAAAAAAAAAAAAACAAGGAAAAGAAAAAAACCAAAAAACACACAGAAGCAATCCAGCAAATAGAAGTTTAAGAAAAAACTGTATTATCACCAGGAAGACAACAGGACTCATGACATCTGGATCCCACTTTCTCCTTGCTTGCAAGTGAAACAAACGCTGGTGAGGAACCAGGTGCTGACCATCAGTTATTTAAAATGCATAAAGCTGTCTGTGGTGACTAAGACCAGGGAAGGCCAACAGCACATATAGTCCATTCAAAAGGAAACTGAATAGCTTAGATGCAGCATGTCCCTTCGGTATCTAACTTGTCACATACACCCCTAATCTTTCAATTACCAAGGGCACAGCTCAAGTACCTACTCCCGTGCTACAAATTAGACTTACTCAGACATGGGCAGGTGTCAACTAGAACATGGCACCTTCGTTCAGTGTGTCACAAAAAAAAAATCAGCATAGGGAAGAGACATGTACATCTGTGGTTTGGCTGAAGTACTTTATTCCTACAATGTTAAGGTCAATATTATCCAGTATACTTAGGAATTTATATTTTTGAACTTTATGAATGTAGGAGTTAATACTACTAATGAAAAAGCTTTTATTGTATGTTTTCACTTTATTAGCAAAGCCATTTTTTAACAACGGATTAAGTTGTGGTATAGATTTTAAACCCTTTAAGGTTTGCTGCTTGTGCATTCAAATGTGAAACATTTTTCCATTTTTAACCAAGAATCATGCACAATCATAAGTGCACAGTAATAACTACAATGAAACCAACAGTAACTGGTAAACAGCAATTTCCATTATACATCCCATAAACTTTGTACAACTATATAACTACTCACAAAAAGAGGTATTATAGCACAGAGGTTAAAGCCAATGTTAAGACCACATGGAATTGGGAAAAGAAAACAGTTTTGGCACTTCCATCGTGCAACAAGGACCAAACCCTACTCAATTCACAAGCCTTCCCATTATATCCCACCCATATTCACCCTCGCCATGAGCCCATGAGAATTGGATCTATCCAGAGAGATATTGCCTGTTAATGCAGCTACTAATGCTGACATGGGGCAGTCTTAATGTAGGTAAACCCAGAAACACCGTTCCTGATGGCTGTCGCTGGCCATAAGCCTTATCCGCTTTCTTAAGTCTTAGAGCACAACCTGACCTGGCTGTATGCTGTGGACAGGAAAAGCTGACTGCCAGGCAACTGAAAGGTCCTTAACAGCCACCATCTGCGTCAGTTAAGTGCTAGCCCCACAAACTAATTTGTGTGTATTTTTCACAGCGCCTTTTCTGAAAATTACTACATGAAAATAGAGTCAACATCTCTAAATACATTCAAAATAGAATGTAGGTATTACCAGTAACTATGGCATCACTTTGAAAGTATTTTAAGGTATGTAGATTGATATTTGGAATGGTTGTACCTAAACTACATTTTGTGTTAAAAAAAATAAATAAGAGATCAATCAAGTTCCAATTTTATTAAGCTGACAAATACATCTTATTACAAAATAATGAAGTTCTTTATCAACTGCTATTTTTCCCAAGTTCTGTGGAGCAATACTCAACCGGTAAGTAAATATAACTTCTTGTTTAGCACATCATACCTGCCTAAAGCACATCAAACTTATGTGAGCCTGTAAAGACCAGGTGGCCACTTCTGCTTCCTTCATTCACCCTCATACCTGCTGGAAAGCTAAAGAAAGAGTTTAAAGAATTATTTTTTTTAAAGGCTGAAGATTTTTAGTTATGAAAAAGCTGCTTTGTCCTAAGGAAGCAGCCTTGGAAGTTGAAACAGAAGAATCTCAACCAAACTAAGTCTTTGGTCATATCCCCTTGCCTCATCACTACTAGCAAAAATCTCTGCTGTGGAGTTTGGTCACATTCAAGAACAGCGAGTGTTACAACACAGGAAGGATGTCTGAGGAAGCAGTAGACCCCCCAGGCAAACCCTACCTGTCTTACTGGGTCCAAGGAGGGACTGACAAAAGATGACGGTCTCAGGGCCAAGCAGGGCAGTGTGAGGAGCTGCAGAAGGATGCTCTGGCCATTAAGTCTACCCCAGGGACTCTGCTCAGCCCTCAACAGAGTCCAAAATCAAGGAGAACAACCTGTCCCAAGGAATCACATAATCCACTATTCTGGTTGCTCAAAAAATGTATCATAGTATGTAATACTTTTATTAAAAATATCCATTATTATTCTTAAAAGTTATATTCTTATTAAATTACATTCCATGCTACTCAGGCAACTGTGGCAAAATCCTCATGGCCTTTGGCCACAAGAGAGTGATCTCAAAACACAGAGTAAATCAAATCAACACTGTCTCCAGAGTAAGGCAGTGGATCAGCACAAGGATTTGTCCTGCTGCTCCACGGAGAATCCAGCACCTGGCCAGGACAGTGCTATAAACAAATCCTCCTTTATCTTTGAGTGGGCAGGCAGAGGCCTGGAAGAAGCCACAGGAAAGACAACTACAGGTCAGTATTACCTTAAAGCAGATTTTCTCTTGACTGAAAGCAAGACACCACTAGTCACTATTTGCAGACACTGAACCTTATCCCAGAATGAGGAAATTAAACTTTATTTTTTTAAAAGTAGTTACTAAACTACAAATTACAACACCTATGTATTTTCATAGATAAAGGGCTCCAGGATGCAGGAAGCCTAAAAACCACTTAAAAACCTTTTCCTTCGATCTAGGTAACAAAAAAGGCAAATCTCATGTAAGAACACAAACTGGTTCATACCTGGTAGTTTAAGCAATTACTAGTTTATTGTAATAAAAGGCTATTTTTCAATTTTAAAAGAGCAAAATTTTCATTATGTAGCATTAATGCAAAAAAAATAAAAAATAGAGAAATCACAGTTCCTGAGGTAACAGCAGGTCTGCTAACTTGAGCTCTTCAGTGCCAAGAAAAGCACTGAGGTTGTCCACAAAGTTGTTCTAGATAATTATCATTACAACAATGCCAGAATATCAAAGGTTATGGTTTAAAAGAAAGCACTCAAGACCACATTATTCACATTATACTTAAAACAATAGGCAAAAGACTATCATGGAAAACCCTAAAATAACACATTGCTTTAACTCTCAACTGTTACTGGAAATTTGGGCAAAAAATGGCAACACTTGGACTACTTGCCCCAAAAGAAAGAGCTGGCTGGTGAGTCTATGGCGTAGAACTTGTACAGTCCATCTGTCAAATAAGACATTGCATCACCTAATTGTGATCACAAAAAATGACCTTGTTTCCATAAAAGTAAATCCTTCAAGTACTTACTTAGGTACAGTTATATTCTGTCATAGAAGTTCTTCCTCTCCTCTAGTATATTGGGCATATAGTTTAGCTACATGCTCTCAGAATATTGTTGTGTTCCAGAAGAGAGGAATGGAGAATTTTCTAGAACACTTCTATCTACTGATACTATTCCCATCTTCTTTAAGGTAAGTATATTAGACTCCCAATCAAAATTACACAAGGATAATAAAGTGTTGATAACCTATCTTGTAGATTAAGTCACGCCTACAAGCTTGACAGAAGAACTTCTATAAGCACTGAGTTAACTCTGCTACTGGATACCCATACATCCAATGACAGAGGTTTTTATTGATGTCCAGAACGTATTCAGCAGTCACTAGCAAGCTATTGGCAGGCTGATCGCTACAAAAAAGTTAATCATAATTAATAATTTATGAAACCACACATATTCTATTACACTGCCTTGCAGCTCTTTATTTCAACCATCAGCTCTGTCTCTGCTTTCCATGAGGCACTCTATATTCACAGCTTTCCAGAACCAAATGAAACTAGCAAATGGCAGTTAGTCAATTAGAAAAAAAAAATAAGATATATAAATTCCCACATTAGCACTTTGGGCATTTTAGAAAACACACATAAGTTACTCACAAAGTGTCTCTCCACATCATCTCTGACAAGTGGAAATATCTCCTCTGTTCTTCATGCACCTATAGTCAAACAGAAAAGAATTGAAGCAGAGTCACAGACTGACATCCCCAAATAGCATCTGCGTCTCAGATCTCACACATTTTCACTAAACCAAGATTCGCTGTCAACATTCACAATGAGTTTTTTCCCCATTTCACTAACTTTTTCCAGTAAAATTACAGACATAAAGGAGCACAAAAAAAAAAAGGAAATAACTTTCTGTTTGCATGTATTACATGGGTCTTTGCTGCGGAAACAAGGATGAATTATGAAAACTAATCAAGTGAACAGAGAGAGCACATGCCCTAGATTTTTCAAATAATCTCTTGCTTTAACCCAGTTGTTTCTGAGCCTGCCTATCCCATGAAAAATTTAGTAAAATGGAGGCTGTGACTCACTAAAGCCACCTTTTATTTTAAAAGGCAGAGAAACAGCTCAAATTACTTATGTGCAAGACAATCAAATTTATTCGTACAGAAGCAGCCAAAATTCCATTTTTAAGATCTAATACAGTTGATAAGAAACTCATTTTTTGTCTTTTTTTTTTATGTCTCTACGATATCTTACAGCAATTAACAAAATGAAAGTGTACAGATGGTATTCAAGTTTGTGAACTCGCACCTCCACTTGACAGAACAGTGAAAAAGTTGCAAAATTTTAATTTGCCATCATCATTCCACAGCAAGTGTTGTATAATACAAGCTATGCAATACTGCTGAAAAAAGGCAAACTTCTGATTTTAGGTCCTTTATAAATAATTTAAGATTGATAAACATAAGCGAATGTTTAATAGTAATTACTGAAATTAGTAGCTCTGTGAATTAGGCATTTCTTTAAACCAATTTACTATTAATCTGCAGCCGAAAGCAGAAAATGCTATTTCTCAATACTTTTAACATACAAAAGTATATTAGTGTTTTTAGATATGGTCAGAAAATAAAAAAATGGATTTGAAATAACAGGTGTTTATATATAACAGAAAATAGAACCTTCTGCAAATCATCAGGACCATAGGGATTACAAATAAAGTTCTGACTTCAGAGAGTAGGTCACAAGTAATGTTAAAATTTTATTTTGTTACAGAAGATTTTGACACTTGGTAGAAGGAAATGACCCACAGTATTTCCAAGCATGAAATACAAATTCAGCGTGTGCTTTGCAGTACTTTAATCGTACCATAACGGAGACAGCATCAAACAGAGCAGAATCTATCCCATGTGCCCCTCCCTCCTTCCCACAGTGCAAGAGCAGCTGGAGAACAAGGCAGCTCCTATCATCAGATGCTGCCGCACCTGGGACATCCTCCTGTTTCAAATAAACTTCAGGCTTTCCACTATTAAAGAAGGCTGCTCAGTAAATAGCATTTGTTTTATCTGTCCTCCATCAGAAAACTAACATGTTCAAAAAGTACCGTATACATCTGAACTGCTTTCCCTACTGTCACGCACAGAAACAGCTATTTGCAGAGCCCTCCACAAACATGCACTGGGATTAGTGTAATTAGAGTGGATACTCGGTCCTGTTCTTTGTTTTCCCACTCCACAGGCATTACGCAGGCTTCTATGAAGAGGCAAATGCGCTGCATGTGAAGGCATCAAAAGGCAGGTGGCCCTCAGCTTCGCAAAACTCTAAGGGACTCAGAAATAAATTAAGTTGCCCTCCTCATGGGCAATCATATGCTACAGATGAGTTTATATATCCAGTTAAGCATCTTCTGTCCATACTCAGTGAGGTCAAACCCATGGTCTTTTTATGCACTCTTTATCTGTACATACCAACTGCACTGCTCATACTAGCTTGCTTTAAGACTGGGAAGAAAACTCAACCTTTCAATTATTAACCCCAAATAAAAGTAATTTGTTTTAATCCTTCCATTTTATGTCATTTTCTTAAACAGGTCACTCCAAGTTAGCTGCAAGTTTCTTAAAGTTTTTTGAGTAATAACTGTTATTAGAGCACAGTAAATTCACGCTGCATTCCACAAAACCAGACCTGAATTCCTGAAAAGATGAGTTTCACCTTCTTCGAGACACTGCTTATCACACTGGACTGGTCAAACTATTTACATACAGTCAGTTCTGCTTATGACACATTTAACCGTATTGCCTAATTTCAAATTCATTGGAGCAGGGCCAGAGGAGGCCACAGAGATACTTCAAGGGCTGGAGCCCCTCTCCTGTGAGGACAGGTTGCGAGAGTTGGGGGGGTTCAGCCTGGAGAAGAGAAGGCTCTGGGGAGACCTTAGAGCCCCTTCCAGTCCCTAAAGGGGCTCCAGGAAAGCTGGTGAGGGACTCTTGATCAGGGAGGGAAGCCTGAGGGGGAAGGGTTTTACACTGAAAGAGGAGAGATTTAGATGAGATCTCAGGAAGAAATTCTCTGTTATGGCGGTGGTGAGACCCTGGCCCACGCTGTTCAGAGAAGCTGTTGCTGCGCCATCCCAGGAGGGGTTGGTTCAAGGCCAGGTTGGGTGGAGCTTTGAGCAATCTTGTCTGGTGGGAGGTGTCCCTGCCCAGGGCAGAGGGGTAGGAACTAGATGAATTGGAACCCTTCCAAATCCAAACCGTCCTGTGATTCTGTAAATGAAAAGCTAATAGAGTGTCTTCAAATATTAAATCCCTTCCATCCATCTCTTCCTGAAGGTTTCTCTGGGATAAGGTTTTAGCAGAACAGCTGATGTTACCCAATCCCATTGCTCTGCTTGTGGAAGAACACTGAGCCCATTATACTGCAAAGGGAAAGCTGACTTTTTCTAAAATGTGGGGGTTGTTTTCACTTTTTTAAACCACTGCTAATAGGACAAAAGAAACTACCTTTCTGGAATTGCTTGGCTGGCTCATTACCACAGAACTTCAGATAGTTCAAATTCCATGTTAAAAATAATTTTTTTCATACCCAGAGAAGTTTGAGTTAATGTTGAACTTCAACAGTAGAGCTGCTATCAACTTTTCTACCACCACCATTGATTCTACTTGTCTAGCACACAAATGTGAGAAATTCATGCCTCCACTTACAACCATACAGCTATTCATTGCGTCCACAGAAAGGACATGTTCATGCACCAGCACCAACATGCGTTCCCCTGCCAGGAGCCAGGGCTGAATTTCTCACTGATGTGCAAGTTCCCCAGATCTCTTTGGTTTCTGGTGTTTGCTCTTCTTGCTTCTGTTGTATTTTGCCATCATTCTTTCAGACATGCAAATGTAAGTACATATATTTATGAATAATGATTCATTTCCTATATAACCCATTATATTTATTTTAAAGACCTTCAGCATGACTTCAGAAAGAAAATTTAAAAGGGGTGTAAATTCTAATTCCAACTCCACAAAATAAATAAAACCACTACATGTGGTGGTGATATGCTAGTGCACACAACTCATGTAGCAGACAGCCTCTGAAACTAACTTTTGTTTTTATGCTTTTATTTTGTCTTCTATGAGACTGCTCTAGGTTTTTCAGAGCTGAAAAGCAGATGCACGTGGCTTATGGAGGTAACTTGTATCAGTGAAATCTAGCTCTTCAGCAAGTGACGCAAAACATGCAAAGAGCATACAGTGAAGCGTGCAGGGCACAACCTAGG
The DNA here is from genome assembly GCA_013400055.1 of Nycticryphes semicollaris. Taxonomy (NCBI): domain Eukaryota; kingdom Metazoa; phylum Chordata; class Aves; order Charadriiformes; family Rostratulidae; genus Nycticryphes; species Nycticryphes semicollaris. The sequence goes on from VXBJ01005169.1 coordinate 36,047, forward strand.
AAGCCACTAAACAAACAAGCCCACTCATCATTTGTGGCAACCATCCACGCGTGAAGTGAACACAATCAATACACTCCTCAGGTTGGAGGACAGAACTCAGCAAACGCACCCATTCTCCAGCATATGAGTTTTTCCCAATGACGCTGAGAAATCACAAAGGTGGAATATGCGGTGCTTTAGCCCAACCCACAACGTTAACGCCGCCCTTTTCCTAGCACAGTAGCCAATTAAAATTATAACAAAACAGATGCTGAAAAACAGACTGTTGGTTAAATCCACAGGGAGCAAGAGGCTCAATTCTAGCCAGGGAACATTAATGAAGTACACAGCTCCACGTTCCACTTGCTCTGACCTAACAAGCCCTCGCCTGCCTTCTCCTGAACCCAAAAAGCAGGAGCTGCCCAGTGTGGGAGCACACGGTGTTGGCCAAGCAGCCACCCTAGTGCAACCCACTCCCTGGGATGGCCATGCATCCCCCACCCAGCCAGAAACCCAGCCAAGAGCAGGCGAAAGCACCAGCATCATCCCATTTAGCAGCAGCTGATTAAATCTGACATTGAACTACAGTCCTAAAAGAACTGCCTGAATCTCTAAATAGAAGTAGGAAGAAGAAGAAGAATCTCTCTCCAGATACAAAGAAGTATACACTTAGAAGGCATTTTTATCTTAAAAGTAGAATAGCCTGATGTAGGCATTTTCAGTCTGAACTTTGTACACGTTTCTGAATGTTAATGTAACCTCCCAGTTTTTATAACAGGCACCAGAGTTCCATTACCTGACAGCAGCATTAACATGTACCAAATATCACCTGATTATCAATCATTAACAAGTTGAATCATTACTATTTTCCACCTACAAACTGGAAGTATATAAGTATTTAAACATTTTTAATAAAAAAATCAAGTCCACACACAAAAGAAACTCCATATCTTAGACTGCAGAATATACAACTGAAGTTACCAATTTGCTTCAGTCAACCAAAGTACTGCATTTTAAAAAACTCAGTGTCCTAAAATAAGCCAATAAAGAGTTGAAATACAACCTATTCTTCAACCTATCTTAGGAACACAAAATAAATCAAGCTTCAGCGTGTTCACACAAACCTACAAGTATATATTTTATGCATAATAAAAGAAGCCTCTTGGTGCAGTATTTCACTCGTGCAGCAAGAGAAAACCATTGTCTGAAGATCAAATACACTGTTAAGTCACATCCACATGAAACACCTGCAGTTTAGAATGGCACTGCACACAGCAGAAAAATCCTATGCCGCACTGGATGCTCCTATTATATGCTCTTAAAATCAGGAGCTGCAGTAGTTACAGCACAGTGTAATCCAGTTCCCAGGCATGAACAAACTTTCCTCCCATTAGGCTGAGACCTAACAAGACCAGCTCCATACACTGCAATCCTAGCCTGGGACCAAGTTGAGGGGGACAAGGAGGCAGGTAATACACCACAGTGCCAGCAAGTTTACAGTGCCAGCACAGAGAGGGGACAAATGGACCAGCAGGTCCAGCAGGGACCAGTGTCCTAGGGCACAGGAGAGCCCCAGCAAGACAAGCTGGCTCCTGCTGGAGCCACACAGACCTGGTGAGTCAGCAGTCCCCTGGGTTTACATCAGGATTGTCGCTTGGACACAGCTCTGCTCACTCTTCTGCCCTTGGCCCAAACCAAACCACCATCTCTTCATCCACAGCTGCAGTTCCAGCATTGCCCAGAGCAGTGCTCAGCAGTGGCAGCTGCCCAGAATGCTCTTGTCCTCCTCCTTCTGTCACTGCCTGTCAACAATTATGCCTGTGCTCCTGTTTGTGAGTGTCCAGACCATACAGCAAGCATCTTCCATGTCACTCCACGACTAAAGGCAATGTGGGCTCCTGCCTCCACAGTTATGACTGGAGGAAGATTTTTAATCTCACTCTCTCTCTCAGGACCATAGGGAGTTTTTACTCTCGGCCTACACCAATTGATTCCCTTCATCCGGAGCTCTGCCACAGATTTAGAGGTATCGAATAAATACTGCTCTGGAAAGGTTAATGAAAAGCCCAGTTCACACCAAACAAGTGAAAACAGTAAGTTCCAGTAAAATAACGCACGCTTCAGCAGACTGAAATCTTCTGGTCTTCAGAAGTGACTTTTGGACAGCCAGCATACATTATCTGATAGTAAAAGCAAGAAAGCTCAGAACATGAAAGCCCACTTTCCCATTTTCTGCTGTAAAACCTTTTGGAACCCCTCTCCTATAAGATACACAAAAGTACTAGAGCCACCTGCTTCACCAAGAAATTAAACCCACGGTATTTCCTTAAACTACCATTGAAGTATCCACGTGACAAGCCACCTTGGAATCATCTTCCACTGAACTCTGAGCCATCCCACCTGCTGTTATTTTCATCAGCCACATCCTTTACCTGCAGGCTTCATCTAAACCACATCCTTGGGGGGAAAATAAATAAATAAATAAATCTACATAGGCAAATAAAGGCCTGGGAAAAATGCTTCTGCATCAAGTTACTTTGCAGGCTTTTGAATACGAATCACCCTCAGTGAGTTTACTAATACTGGAGTGATGTTACAAGAGGAAGGGGGAAGCTAAGGGAATGCCAGGCTGCAGATCAAGTTCAAGGCATTAGATTTCCTTTTTTTTTTTTCTAACAGATATTTTGAGTATACCTTAAATAGACACAACCACTGAATGACAGTTCTGGAAGCACTAGGTGAGGCTGTCCAGAGCACAGCACAGCACACACCACTCACTGGCTTAACATGGCTCACATATCAACACGTGAGTTGAATAAGATGTATTACACATGTTAGTAATTTAGCTTGTTACTAGTAACACATGGACATTTTGTAACACTACAGAATTAATAGCGAAGATGAGATACGGATTTCTAATGCTATTTGCCCTAGAAATGGATATTAAGAACCTCACAAACATGAAGACCTTGAACAGTAGTACAACAGCAGTCCACCTCTTTCAGCCCCAACTCCCACTGCAAAAGAATAGCCAGAGAAGTCACACAACTTTTGGATAACTGATTGGCAGGGAAGAGAAAACTCCAGATCATTCCAGATGTCTCAACTTGTACCAAGGATCATCCCCATCCTTCAAATTCCTCTTAACTACACTGTACATTCATGATTATTCTCTGACATTACATATATTTTTTCTCAACAACACAAGAAATCAGATTGTTTTGTCAGAACAAATACATGACCAGCAAAGTTCCCTGCCTCACCTTTCAAATCGTGAAGCTTGCTAGATAGGACAATTTAAAATGAATGGATGTTTTACTTCTAAACAGCACAGCTTCAGTTGTTAGCTCAGTCTATCCATGATCTGAAAAAGTGAACAGAATATTTAGCTACATTTTGAAGATTTCAAAACTACCTAATAATCTACAAATATATACATTCATCTTTTTCAGGTAAGCTGAATAAACTTCTAGAAAGGCTGAAAGGAATTGGTCTTAACAGTATCTCCTTGTGCTACATACACTATTTTGTACAAAAAACTAAACATCTTCCCATGTCTTTATCAATTGTTCTAATAAATGAACTAAGGCTACATAATTTGCTCGCCAACAATTTAACAGTTACAGTGTTCTCATCAAAGGAGTGTCCTGAGATTTTTCAAGATATTTGAAAAATCAAGATATGTGCCTAACATTTCAAATATATCAATGAGCTTCTGGAAACCCTTGTAAAACACTGTCCCTACAGAAGAATTAAACATGACACGGTTAGAGAGTTCTACAAAAGAAAAGTAAATATTTTTCATTTGAACATTTGCATGTTAAGTCTTTAAACTGCTGTGAAGAGTTTAGATACAAGACTTTTCTGAGAGGTGTTAATTTCCAATTGACTATATCAAAATCACAATATTTAACAATACAAAAGCCTTCTACTTCCTGTTCCAGTAAAGGCTGACAAATAGCATCCATAGCATCTGCTGAAAATCTACACCTTACAAGCATGCTACTCGCCCACACAGTCTCCAAGTCATCTATTTTGTACTGGAAAAATTAATCAGAAAAAATGATGCATTGAAAATTGAAGGATACCTATTGCAACATCTGGAAAGGGCCATATAAAGAATACAGAGCAAGTACATCCTTCAAACTAGAAAGTTCCAGTCTAACACCACCACAAAAATATACAAGTATTCTCATCAACATGCAAAAATATTCTTAAAGGTGCCTGTTAGATGCATAAACTATTTAATCAACATCTACTAATGCTGTTTCATACAAGGAACGCACCACAACAAGTCGGATGTGAAGGGTCATACCAAGGACCCCTTTAGCCAAGATACCAGTCTAACAGCGGCCGATCCAAGCAGTGGGTAAAACCACTCTGTGCTCTTCCCACTGCCCTCAGCTGGCATTCTGGAGACGTCCTCCCACAAACTGCATTCGAAACACAGCCTTTTGCACTTCGCAATTCATCTTTTTCTTCCGCTAATTTTCTAATCCCACTTCAAACTAATTTGTGTTCAAGACACTGGAGTCTCAATATAACTATACACTAGATGACAATGGAGTCTCACTAAGTAATTCCATATTACAGGAAGGCACCCTTCGGCTACCACCTCAATAACTTTGTAAGGCACCACCCACAGAAGCCTCCCCCGTCAGTGTGATGCTGGCTGCAGAGACTGGTGGAGTATTGTTTCACAAAGCCTTGCTGTACTGCCTCTTGACTGCATGAAAACCTGGGAGCACATACACACTGGACTATACAGTGTGCTGCCTAGTTATGTTAGATTGAACAGAAACAATTTCACTGAGAATTAACCATTAAAAAAATAATAAATTCTTGGCATACACAAAGCATCTCAATTTTCTTACTGTTCATGGCAGGATTCCAGGGCTATGTTTCGCCATTCCCAAGGAGTCCAGGTTAATTTTGACATCTAGAAAAAGGTTCAGGAAAAGAAAAAAAAAAAAATTGTCACACACATTTGCACAGTATTATTCACTGTAGATGTTTTTTTAAAGAACTGCAGGGTACAGCATCTCCAGCAGAGTTAACTATTGGCTTCCACAGCAATTTGAGCTCTGTCTCCACTGCAAGTGGAAAATTGGACAGTCCCACGGCTTGCCTGGACGGAACGTTCACATAACGCACTACAAATCCATGATGTCCTGCTCATTTTCACATATTTCATAGGCAACTCTGCAAGATCACAGCTTTAAATAAAAATCACTTTCAGCAACAGCACAGAAGAAAAAAGCCAGAGCTAATTTTTGCTTTTAAACTAGTTAGTCTATGAAGTAGAGGCACCATTGTACATAAATCCCTCAAAGCACACAAGTCACAGGAGGCACAGAAGTCCAAACAGAAGCAACATCATCCATCACACCACATCAAGCACACTTTTCACAAATCCAGTCCAGAGGTGCTACCACAGCAGGACACTCTCAGGGTGGGCTTGCAGATGGAGCACTGGTCACAAAGTGACAGTGAAAGGCTGCAGGGCCCTTTGAGGGCCAGTGACCAACTGGGAGCAGGAGCTGGCAGGAGTCGCTGCTTTTCCTTTTTATACTGAAAGAACAGCATGTCCAATTGAAGGAAAAAACCACCCAGTTACCCCAAAATGCAAAGAGCAATTAGCAGTACTGTGATTTGCAAAGGCAGTCATGTTTTCTACTTTAGACTAATGTACAGTGGAGCAAGGCAACGCTGGCAACAATGCTGCCAGCTTCTGCTTCCTCTGTATTTTCTCATAGAAAAGAAAAACACCAAAACATTACAATTGGGAACTCATAGTCTCATGTTCAGTTACACCAATAAGTCAGGATCACTTTTATACTTCTATGAATGAACAATGTTTTTTTCATTTTCAAGCCTTTGCCAACATGAAGTTATTAATCCAGTTAAAACAATGACAATACTAGCAACAAAGATCACATAGCAAACCACAAGTTAACCAATAGTAACAGCTAAGCAGCGCTACAGGACGTTGAAATTTCTTAACCAAACCAAAGCTTAGAGAGGCTTTTGCAGTCTTACATCATGAAGCTGCCTTCCTTCAATACTCCTTAAAATGTGTCCAATTATTTTGCTTTTTATTGATTCACACCTATGTTTGCCAGCCAGCAGCTAGATGCATGTTCCAAAATTAAAAGATTAATGTGTCAGGGATGACACAGACAAGTCATCAGGAAGCCTCTGGGTCGTTTTGGTGAAGAAGAGCAGAAAGAGGAGGAGTTAGTTCTTGGTGGCCAGAAGCTTTCTAAAGCCGTAAGATCCATCCCCTGTCAGCGCACTCTGCACAACCCATGTCTTGAAGCTGTGCCAGGCTCCAGCCACGCACAGTGATAACTGCAGGGCCTTGTGAAGGGCACTCAGTAACGGAAGCCTCAAACAATGTCAGACTTGTTAGATGCATCTGGGATGGCACCAAAACAATGAAGTCAATATAAAGCTAGAGCTTTTCCCTCCAACCCACTCATTTTTCCCTCCTCCCATTTCTTTTTCCACCATGTAAAGTAAAGCGTTGGTTGTAAATGGCTGTAAAGTGTTGCCATGCAACCTCTTCTCTCGCACATTCGCATTTTCTGGCCCAACTCCCTGCTATCATTAACTTCACTAATGAATAAACAATCAGAACTAGTAGCAGGAGCTGGTTATAACCACAGCCTGGACCTTTCTGTAGGCACATGGGAAGACCAGACACTCACACAGCCAGTGTCTGGTCTTCCCCCTGGGAGAACAGGGGGAGCACTGCTGCCTTGCATCCCCACAAACCACATCTACATTCAACCATTTCTTCTTTCACTCCACGTCAGATCACTACAGCCCAACTAGAAAAGACTTTCATTCTCTACGAGACCGATGAACTGGGATTCTCCTACTTCACCTGTACTAGCAAGGCTGTTTCAGGGGAGAGGCCTCATTTCTGGCTGTGGAGCAGCCTTTTCACTGGTGAAGCTCTGCTGCACTTTGGGTATCCCCTCCCAACAGCTGTGCCAGTCAGAGCCCAGCACCCTCAGCTGCCTGTCTCCCGTCCCCACCAAACAGCCACAAACTGAGCTGCTCCCAAGCACATTCTAACCCATTTACCCAGGATCAACCAGTACAAAGAGTAATTATTTAGGCTGTTTAAAGCACACCAACTTACTTTAGTTGGCATTCCACAGAAGAGTTCACATACTTGTCTAAGCTGCCAGAGGTGAGGTTTATAGCCCCCTTGCTGAAATATTTTCTCCTCCTACAAAACCAGGAATGGTGGCCAACAGCAAAGCCAGACAAGAAGCCCCTGCTGGCATCCCAAAATAAACTAGGGCTGTTGGCACATCTGTCATACCCCAAAGAATGAATGCAAAGAGGAGGGCAAGTTTTGCCTACATCTGCTCAGCCCTTTCCAGGGAAGGAATTTCACTGAGCTCTCAGAAGACGTAACTGGGAGCTCCACAGGCAGGGACAGCCACGTGAGCACCAATACTAACACAGCATGCACGCCTCTGCCCTTGAAGGATGGCAAGAGATGCTCATAAAATCCATCAAGTTGCCTTAAGGCTGTAAGTTTTGAAAGAGAAAAATGCTACGCCCACAACCTAAAGTTAGACTACACACTTACTCAAATGTTGCCAACAATATTAACTGCTTTTTTATTCGGTTTTACCCAGCTCACCCATCATCGCACTCAAACCTCAGAAAAATAACAGGTGGAAGAAAGACTACAGTAGCATAACAAGATTTGGGAACAGAAACTGCCTTTTTGTTCTGCACATGTGAAGCACTCTCACAGCAAGTGTCTGTCACTGCGGCTCTTAGATGCCATAAAGTATACAGATTAGCAAAAGCATTAGGGGAAAAAAGGTAGAATTAAGGAACTGTGGTAGGAAAACAAAACCTCAGAGTCTCTATTTTGTTGCTAAAATGAGATGTTAGGAGAGTTGTACCACGGTCCCTTCAAAGCCTCACAGCAAACTCACTCAATTTAAAAGGAATTCAACCTTACATTAAGATAAGCTACAAAATCACTCCCGAAAAAGATTAGCCTACTTGCAAAGACATGGGTCAGGCACTCTCGCATCCAGCGACACCATCAACATCACTAAGACGACTGGTTGAATTAATGATACACCACCAACTCCAAACTAGTTGATAACACAATCATCTTATTTTAAATCATGATCATCTCTTCTTTAAATAACAAAACTCCACATTTGTACATTAGGTACAAAATTTTCAGACTCATGAACCTGGTACTGAGTCTCCCCTGGATGACAAGATTCCCCACTAACCCTTTGACCATTAAAGACATCAGCGCTTTATCATGCCCAAATTTCTAATGAAGAAGGAAGCACAGGTGCTTACACACTCACCATGGAACCTCCATGACAAATGTGAACAGTCTCAAGAGACAGCTCTGATTTGCATTGCCTCTGAGTGAGCCATATCAGGCAACCCCAGCAATCGAGTAAATTCGGACTCAATATTGCTGAATTAACTAGATTTATTCTTTGATCCTTTTGTAGTTCAAGTGTTTAATTCCTAACTTCCACTGTGTAAATTCAAATATAAGCTTGCAAAGTCTTTAGTTTATATGAAATATCTCTCATAGAAAGTTGCCTCAACGGAAAGACTTTAATTCCACTGTATAAAAACAAGTTTAAAACAGCAAACACAAAAGCCCAGCTTAAATTTCTAGGTATAACATCACTGCTAAATTGCAAATCCAACATTAAAGAGAACAGTTGTTAGTAAATGACAGCAGTACAACCACATACGTATTTTGTAACTTCTACTTGCTACTAAAAAAGTTACTCACTAGCACTGAACAAAAGATGATCAAGAAGGGGAGGTGGGGAGATAAACTAATAATGCACATCTTCTACAGCACTGGCACTGTGGTAGATAATCAGCTTCTAAAAAAAAATGTACATATATACACACACAGAATACATGCCAACATCTGTAGGATCCTAGTAGCACTCACAGCTTTAAGTAACAGATGCACTACTTGCTTCCTCTGCTCTATTCAAAACCTGTGGGCAGCACCCACTCACCTGCTTCCCAACACAAAGCTACTACAGAGCCAGGGACTGAGAAACCAGAAGATGAGATGGCAGAAGAGCAACACATTTCTCCCTCTCAGCTTCCTTCATAGAATCACCGAATCATACAATGGTTAGAGTTGGAAGGGATCTTAAAGATCACCAAGTTCTAACCCCCCTGCCCTGGGCAGGGCCAACCTTTCACTAGAGCAGGCCTTAAACACTTCCAGGGATGGCGCATCCACAACTTCTCCTTCAGGAGCCAGAGAACGTCTGTGAGCACAACAAAGGTCAGTGCTTGATCCCTCCAGAGCAGAGACAAAAGCTTTCCCCTGCATTATACAGAATTCATGCTTTCATGTAAAGATTTCATGTAAAGCATGAATTTACATGGCTCTTTCAGCTCCTAGACAGATGGAAAACCAGATGGAAAACAGCAGTCCCAGGAACATGCCTTTAAAAGGCATCTGGAAGCATGACCAGTTTGAAGTGGGAGCACTGCCTTATCCTTCAGCGTGGCTTGACGCTACAACCCCTGGGGGGACCCCACACCTGCTCACCTCCAGCCACATCACTGCTGCCCCAACCCAGGAGAGCAACAGCCACATGGCAAGGGAGCAAACTGATGAAGACCCTACCAAGTTTGCCATGAGATATACAGCATGAAAGAAATCACCCTGCAGTCACCCAAACATTAGCTCTGCCAAAGGGGTTGCCACAGGAGACTGGGGCATAAGGCAAGACCACCCAAAGATGTATCAGACGAGGTACTTACAGCACCAAACTGCCTCCAAAGCCTCCAGTAGCGGGTTTTTCCCTCCAAGCGTGAACCTTCTGGTTAATTTTCAATCCACAACAGGTTTATGAATAACCTTAAGGCTTAAAATTATTATTTCATATTTATTTCCCACTAAATTATTCATATACGTAGAAAATATACTACAACAATGTATAAAAGAAATAGAGCTTCAACTTTAGAGAGCTGGGGCTTGTGGCAGTACAGCAAAAAAATGCTGGATATTTCAAATCATCATCTTGACATACTGCTGGATTTTTCATATAGCATTATCAGATAAGGTCAGCTATTCAAAAGAATCAAAGTTCTCATGATGATAAATGAAATGTATGTGGAACACATTCAACTTGAAACCAGAACAGACCACTCCACATGGAGATCCCAAAAAAATGAACAGGAAAAAGGAACCAGATTGAAATTCACACATTTATCCTTGCTTTCTTCAACCTACAGGATTCTCTCTAATATTAAACCATTATCACTTGTAAACCTCAAAATCCTGCTTTATTTTTTTTCATTATATGGAACCTCACCTTCCTCGTAACAACAGTTCACTCTTGACCAGATGTGGGTGTAATGAAGCTCGTTTACAAAGTACAACAGTTTTCATTTGTCACATTGCTAAATCCTTGTCTGCAATTTCCAAATGAGGCAGACTGATAAAACTGGCCCTCTCAGTTTTTCTCACCAAGAATAAAAGAACAAAGTTCTTCCCTCGCTTCCCTGCAAAGATGGAAATTCACATGTGTAGCAAGAGTAACATGTTTTGACACTGAGCTCTGCAGTGTCTCTTAAAACATCTACTTTTAAGCCTTCAGAACTAGGACAGGTGCTCAAATCATCCCATACTAGTTTTATCCCTGAGACTGGTGCAACGCATTCCCATATGATTTATACTGACTGTTTTTCTTCTAGCAAGGTGGAACAGCTTCGACAGGACTGCTGTCCTACAGCAGCTTACACCTCAGGCAAATTAAGAGACTTCTGAGAGATGGGACAAAAAAGTATGTACGCCAGTGGACAAACAGAACCTGAGGAAGGTGTCTGACATCATGGTAAATAGCCCTGCTGCTGTGACTAGTGATTGTCAGTTCCACTTCTGGTCCCATTCACAGCCTGCTCAAAAAAACACCAGCAGTTTGGCTCCATCAGCAGCCTCCCATTGGCAGCGCTGCCCACAGCAGGGCCTGATGGCTCAAGCAGGCAGGTGGCACCTGGCACTATAGGGGAACGGAAAAAAGTCTTCAGTTTCCCCAAAAATTTAAACAAGCGCAAGCTGGGGCAACAGCTCTGAGAACTTCTTGGAAGCAAACTTCTGTTTGTTCACAATCTATTTTCATTTCTACTTTCATCTGCACATAAGCTGTCTAATATTTTAAATATTTTGTATTAAAAGAACCAAGGAGAATAGCTTTAAAAATGGAGAGCGTGTTGGCACTGCCAAACAAATCTCACACATTTCACAACTACAAAACCACTAAGCAGCAGGAATCACAAAGTAGTTAAAATGCCCAAGAAAATCCTATGACAAATGTCATTAGTATTTACAACAAAGCCTGTTTCCACAAGAGGAAACAGAATGACACATATGCCACAGCAAGTTTAAAGCAAAAACATTAACAAAAATCAGTAGCTGGTGCATTCTTCAAAGAATCAGTACACCCAATTCACTTTAAAAACAGCTTCTCAAAATAGAGATGGAAGACATCAAATTCATTTTAGGATGCTGAACATTGGAGACCTTTTGAAGTTTTTTTCAATTAGTCTTCTGAAACACTTAAAGGAGTCAGGCAAATTTTGTCCCAGCTTGCAAGCAACTCTTGGATTCAAACAGATCCGTTCCTACCTCATAATTCAAAATCTACTTCTGAAACATTCCTGTCACCAATACCAAGTGACACACTGCAATTCCCTGGATCTCCAATCTCAAGGCACTCACAGCCTAGTTCCCTTCCTGGATTCTTCTGCCACAGGATACAGGCAATGCATGCTGTATGGCATAGGTGTGCTTTCACCTCAAACACTACTGTGTAAGAGCCTGAGAGACAAAGTTTTAAGACAATAATTCACATGAAACCAGCTAATTTATCAGTTACCATGAAAGCCCACTGAAAGCATGCATTTTTTCCCAGGGGCTACTATGTCTAACATTGCTTCATTACTTCCTAGTTTTTCAAGGACACTTTGCTTAGGGATAGCAAATGCACCAAGAAGTTTCCCCAACACTAGCGTTTTTAATTTATTCATAAAGTGCTAATCTCGCAATTTTAAGAAATCTGTTGCATCACAAATAGTTAAGTAGAAAACGATAAAAATGTCTCCATGCAATACAGCTGTGAGAATTAAAAAAATTTCAAATCAGAGGGCCTTGGAAGGAAAGCATAACATATGTTGCCCCATCTATTGAAACTTTTACCTCCCACTCATGCTGACACCCATATACACAGTGCCACATCCATGGTAAAGGCATCCAGCCCCTGCAAACCTAGGCCAAAGTCAACTTTCATATGCTACTAAGTGTCATTAGAAAAGTTCTGTGCTATTGATACAGTGGAACAGTCAAACACCAAATAGTCTCTCTCTGGGGCTGCTAGCTCTTATAACAAATGCTTCATAATTGTTTAATTTTTGTCATAATGTAGTTTTTCTGAAAGCTTTGACAGTGCAGATATATCAACTATGAGAGTAAAGAAACAAAAGCCATGTACTAAGAATCACAGCTACTTTCAATTCAGACAGCAGAGGTTATGCCTTTAGATCCAGACATCTTTGGCTTGGTCACCACTGCCAAAGACACATATACAAGTATCACTGAGATCCTCAACCCTTTGTTGAGTTTTATTTTTTTCAGCAACTCTAACATTTTTCTCAGCTTGTTGCAAAACAAAAGAAAAATATCCACATTGAAGGTTACTAGAACTCAGGGGGGAAAAAGCAAGGTTTTACTTTGTACAGTCAATCCCATGGTGCTTCCAGCCAGACAGTGTGCCAGCACCAGCCCCTCTGCAGCAGCCATGTTTCACTTCCCCTCTGAGCTTAACGAAGGACTCATCAATCCCTCACACACTGCCTCTGTAGCAACACCAGCTGAGCAGAGTCTCTCCCTACTGCACCCCTGCTTGAGCGAGCCAGATCCTCATAGGCTGTTTACGATGATCCTAGAGATCATCACTTCCACGCAGACACCTCATCCTATCATTTGTGGGACCACGCTCCAAACCAGACGAGGGAGCATCGTGTGCACCATCTTATTTTTTTCTATCTGGGTAAGTTTGCTGATTTGCTTCATGCCAAGCATCAGCAAAATGTGCCAGTGACACTACAAGTGGCAGAATTGAACTATGGCCTCAGATGACTTTCAGTTTAGTGAATCTTTTGGACCAGAGCAGAAGAAACTCTTTAAAATTGGAAAAAAAAAAAAAAAAGAAAAAAAAAAAACCAAACTACAGCTGGGGCAAAGTCACTTTAATTCATTTTTGATGCCTGATCTCAAGCCAAGGCTTACTAGAAACAGTCTTGCTCCTTTGAAGCAGAGCAGCATGCTAATTTGTGCTGGCAGCTTGCTTCAATTTTTTGAACTTCAGAATTGAAGGAAAATGTTTAGAAGCATAATTTGTAAAATCCCAGAATCAAAGAGATCACAAGAGGTACATTCAGGACAATGTTTAATCCTAGTTACTATCCTTTTTTTTTTTTTTTCTTTACTATCAACACTCTGCAGCATATTCTAGTATCAAATACAATTGCAGAACAGGCTTTAACCATGAAATCAGAGACGTGGGGAGAGTGCCCTGGAGGTTCTTCACTAGCGTTATCTCTATAAGTGGCTCAGTAGGGAAAGCGTAAGACTCCTCTCTGGCATTCTATTCAAATGTATGAGCCATATTTAAATGGGTAAGGCAGATATTTTCTGATGCAGACTTCACAGAGGTCCGAGTCAGCATTAGTTTCATTAACACTCAGAACACCCAAGCTAAAGAGCCCTTTGCCATACAAAACTGAAGACAACGTGCACCTTGCATCTCCCAGATTACACGAAGGACCCGAGACAAAGCTCAAAGGGCTCTCAAATTAACATCACACTTTCCATACAGAGCTGGAAAGTCCTGAATGGTACCTAATAAAAACAGAGGTTTGGCCTAAATTTTATGTGAACACTGCGAAGAGGAAACCGGCAGATTAATTACAACCTCCGGTCACATTCCCGTTTCTGATGGCTGCATCTCAGAATTACTCCCCAGTACTCCCTCCCGCACCCGGCCCGTTCCAGGAGCCAGAAACAATAAACGCCGCTGGGCAGAGGGGCCGGTGAAGGCAGACAGCGATTGCAACCACTGCGGACCATCGCCTGGGACAGGGGAGCTGCAGATCCCGTTCCGAAGAGGCGCAGAGCTCGCTCGCCTGCGCGCTCCCCGCGGCTGCCCTGCCCAGCAAGACCCCGGGTCCTCACCCACCGCTCCCTCCCAGCCCCTGCACTCCCCGAGACATGGCACTGAGCTTCAAAGAGGGTCCCCCTCCTCCTCGCCCCCAAACCGGGGCTCCCCTCATCGCCACACACCTTGCGGAGAGGTCACACACCCCCACCCTCCGCAGGCAAGAAGCCCCCCGCCTCATTTGTTCCCCTAGAAACCCCTGTCCCCCCAGGGCAACACCCCCGGCTGAAGGGAGTCTTCCCCCCAAGTCGCCCCGGCCCTACTCCTCTCACGGAGGGGGGCCTCGCGCATAGGCCCCGCCGAACACAGGGGCCCCG
>VXBJ01005169.1:50916-62767 GCA_013400055.1 Nycticryphes semicollaris
ACGGACGGACGGACGGACGGACGGACGGACGGACGGACGGACGGACGGACGGACGGACGAACGAACGAACGAACGAAGGGGTAGATGTATGGGTGGATGGACGGACGGATGGACGGACAGATGTATAGAGGGGCTGAGGCACACAGCAGCAGGAGCTCTGCTGACAGGGGCTGTCTCCAGGAGCATAGTGCCTCAGGAGAGCTGCTGAAACAGCAGGGAGGACAGCAAGAGACAGCAACAGCTCTTTGTGACTTAGCTGTAGATGCACAAAAACATATCTTTGTGCATCTCCAGGGAATTAATTTGGGACCATCATTATTAGCAAGTGAAAGGCCAACCCCAAGTTGCTCTCCTGACCATAGCATTTCCTACTGGAAAGCACAGAATTGCTTCACCTGCTGCATTAATGCAGTGGAATGACAACCCTGAAGTTTCTGTGTAGTCATCTTCTCTCTTTCATGTGGCTGCAGCTCTGATTGGGGAACTGTTGCTCTTCTGCTGTTCAGCCTGTATTGTTTCCTGTAAACACATCTTTAATTACTGAACCATCAGCATTCAGCAAATTTTTGACTGTAGGTAATTTTAGGGCAAATATTGCCTTAGCTAAATCCAGCCAACCCTAATGAAGTTATAGGAATTTCAGCAATGCAATTCAGGGCAGCACTTGGTGCAAAACTAATTATGAAACCATAGGCAGCCTTCCAGACAAGATTGGCAGCATCTTCTCATAGCAGCTTGGTAACTTCAGCTGGTAAATGTCCTTGACTTGAAAGACACCACCGTTAACCCTAAAGGAAAAGTTAAACAACCCTTAAGACCATACCACACCATTTGAGAGTTGCATATCTCCAACACTGCTTGCTTTTAAAGCTGTCCTTTACCTGGAAAATTTTGAAATTTTTGAATCCAGTTCATCAGCTATCTCAGAGTGAGATAGACTGTGGTTTAGTAACTCTCTAACTGATTTTGCTGTGGGCAGTTTCAGGTTAACTTTTCTTCACATCAACATCGACAGAAGCACATTCACACACAGAGAACCAGCTCATCCCTACACACAAGCTGACACGAAATTCAGTATCTCATTTGCATTAGAAATCACTTTTTGTGTATATTTTTCCTACTTCTGTCCTTGAAAACACACCTTGCATAAGCCAGCACCAATTTCAACTTATCTTTAAAAACTTTGGGAGGAAAGCATCTCTGCTGAGAGGAAATATGGACATAGTGACACACTGGATATTTCACAAACGTTCCCAAACAGAATAATTTGAGTCTTGGAATGTGTTCACTCACAATGTTTTACAAAAAAAAACAGCTTGTAATAGAGAGTTCGTCACCTATTTACTTGTTTATTTCCATTCAAAATAATGCAAAATTTGCCATTTGAATAAACTGTAGGCATAAAATACATGCCCCACTAGATATAATGTTCTTGCAACTCTTTTTGCTCCCAAGGCAAGGTAGTGTCTCTGGTGCGTATTTAACTAGGCTCTTGTCCCATTTTCAAGACCATTCCACAATTCTAACAACACAAAAACTTCCTGACCCTCTTTGCTTGCTTACACAGCAGAAGGTCTTTTTTTTACAGCCCGGGTTCCATCTCATTTCACAGCTGAATATACACACTATTTTGCTAAGCACTTGGCAAAAAAAAAAATAAAATTATTCCTCCAGTGTTCTTCTAATGGTTCTACCTTGAAAACCAGGCAAGTTTTCCCAGGCTTTCCCTGGAGGCTCCTAGCACCAACCCCATAACGCGTTCTGGCAGCCCCAGATGTCAGCCCAGCAGTGCAAGAACTGGAAACATTGTCCAGCAGACCTACGTTTGTCACTAAGGTTTTCTTATTGAAAATACATTTACTAGGATTGCTCAAATGTTATTCTGTCAGTAAGAAAATTGTTCTTTTAATAATTTTTTTTCTACAAGGATTTGATGTCTTTGTTTTGCATTTCTCTGCAAGAAATCCACCTTAAATTTGCTGTAGACACTGACAGGCATCTCACAGTATAAACACGACATCAGACAAATATAGAAAATTACAATATAAAGCAATTTACAAGGTAATTCTTTACACATAACCTTACCACAAGACCATAGGCACAAACATTTCCTATTAATAGCAACTTGTAGCATAGTTCCTTTCAAAACACCCTTCTAAGTATTTATGCCCACAAATGTGACATTTGATAATTATACTGAATAGAGTTTGCTGGCAATATATGTTCTCAGGAACTAACAGCAGTATAAAAATGAAAAAAATTACCAGTTCAGATAGAGAGTATTTATATTCACCTCACAATCATTTTGCATTGATATTACAGATTATATATATAGAGAGAACAATATTCATTAAATAATAGCATTTCTTCTGCAGAAATCTTACAACTTGATTTTTTCTAAAAAGGAAAGAAAATGCACACCCACAATCACCTGAGATGGAAACAACTCACTCTGAACACTTGCCATAAATTATATCAGAAGTTATTATGAATCTGAATGAAACTTGGGTAGAAGAGGAACTTAATTGCTTGTGATGAGGCAGATTCACTATTTGCACTTCCATAGATGGTGGCTGGTGAGGACGTGCAGGGGAGTATCCATCCACCTGTATCAAGGCAGCTTTTCTCCAGATATTTCAACTACCATCGCCTGCCAAAGTGACCTGTTCCATCCATGACCCCTTCTCCAGGGTTCCAGCATGATGCAGGAGATGGAGATGCACCTACCTGCTTCTAGCTCTTGAAGTGAGCTCACGTGCTGCATGAACACTTTCCACTTCATCTTATGTTTTGCATGCTGAAATCTAGAAAACCGTTACTTTCAGGTTTTATACTTTATACTGAAAATGGTCTACATCCAACAGATCTGGATATTCATGCCATGATAACAGCCTCACAAAATGAAAATTGTTCTAAAATTAGAGGTGATGTGCATATTTGTCAAGTAGTAAAAAAATATTTGAAAATACTTTGTGATAAAAAATCATTTGTTTTCACACATGGGATGCACAGAATGGGAGAGGTTGGAATGGGCCTCTAGAGATTATCTCATCCAACCTGCCAAAGCAGGGTCACCCAAAGCAGGTTGGGCAGAAATGCATCCAGGATGGGTTTGAATATCTCCAGAGGAGACTTGATGCCCTCTCTGGGCAGCCTGCTTTTGTGCTCTAGCAGCCTCAAAGGAAAAAAAAAATTCCTCATGTTCAGATGGAAGTTCCTGTGTTCCAGTTTGCGCCTGTTGCCCCTTGTCCTGTCCCCAGGCAACACTGAGAAGAGACTGACCCCATCCTCTTGCCCCCTGCCCTTTAGATATTGCTTAGCACTGATGAGGTTCCCTCTCAGTCTGCTCTTCCCCAGGCCAAAAAGCCCCAGGGCTCTCAGCCTTTCCTCAGCAGAGAGGTGTTCCAGTCCCTTGATCATCATGATAATCTCTACTCTTCCCTCTCCAATGATTCCCTGTCCTTCTGGAACTGGGGAGCCTGAAACTGGGCGCAGTGCTCCAGATGTGGCCTCACCAGGGCAGAGCAGGGGAGGGAGGGGATGACCTCCCTTAACCTGCTGGCCATGTTCTTTTTAATACCTCCCAGTAGCCCATTGGCCTTCTTAGCTACAAGGGCACATTTTAAGATTTTTAAAGCCCTTTACTTTCTGCCCTCAACAACTATAGACAGCTTGATTCCAGCCACAGACAGTGCATTTGTAAAGCTCCCTGAATCCTCTGGTCCCCACTAATGTACCAGTTCTATGGAGCTGGCTTTACCAAGTCACTTTATTAGTCTGGAGTAACAGTTATATTTGGTGAGCACAGGCAACCAGTTCAGGGCTATTCCCGGAGGCTGGCATCTCATCCCAAGGCTGACATATGCAGATGGAAGCTGCTCAGCAGCTGACCATCTGGAAAATCTCTCCAACCTCCAAGAGGGAGAAAGGGATTTGAGCAGCAATAAATCTGGTTTGTTGAGGCTGCTGAAGGCTCATAGAAAATCTTTGTAGAGCTGAGTATACCTATGTACTATTCTTGTTGTTTTCCCACAGTGTGAACTGGAAGTTTCCCCAAGGAGATTACAGAAATAAAAATCCATAGAGGGAGGTTCACTGGCCCAGCAGTGCTCTACAGCATTGTCCTACTCCATCTACACTTCCAGCAGCACACTTCCACCTGGTACCTTCCAGGAATATCAGCAAGGAAAACCTTTCCCATTTCCCTGACAATCCTGCAAGGAAAGATGGCCTCGCAGCCTCTCTCTCTGTCCAAACACCAGCCACCCTTGCTGCCCAAGTGGAAAATGAAAATGCCAGCTTCCAGCCTCATGCTTTAGTGAAAAGAAAAGATCTTCCCCACCCCGGTGTTGGTACAATCACAGCCAGCTGAAGCTCACTGAGCCCTGTCTGTGCCCACCCTGACAGTTGCAGGCAGCCCTCAAAAGAAAATTACACTAAAAGTATATTAAAGTTTTGTGAAACAGATATTTGAAATGTCTCTCCTTGCAGAGTCAGTGCTTTTACATTACAAACTCACCAGATACCAGAGTTTTCCCCTGTGCTTGGAAGAGGAAATAAGTGCCTGGTACGTTCTAGTGCACATTAACATTTTAAATTATAATTACAATGCAGATAGATCCTGTGTATGCAAGCCTTGGTTGTTAACCTGTTTTCACCATCTATAGTCACTTCCACAAATGTAAAAATAGGGATATGGGATATACAGGAATCTAGCAACTAATTTTTGTTGATACCACTTTTAATGTCTCATCTCTCTTTGTCCTCTAAACAATCTCCCACCATGGAAATTATAATTATTGAGTCATCAGAGAATCACAGCCTGTTTTGATGGCCCGTCTTTCTCTTCCAGGCAAAACAGCAGCAGAACAGGGAAGAAATCAGTGTAAACATCACTGCTCTTCTCAGAGAAACATTTCTAATGTAAATGGAGCATCTCACTGCAGAGACACATTCAAAATATTAAAATATGTAGGAAGGGGGAATTATTTTAGCCACTGAGCATTAAAATTCATCATGTGTGGCGAAAAAGAAAAAGCAGAAAACAGTCAGGGTACAACTGATCCAAGCCTTAGAAGTTCAGGAAGATAACTGAAATGTGAAAGGTGTGGAAGGAAAGTTGGGGAAATTAGAGAAGAATACTGCAGGGAGTATCTAACAGTCAGGCAAAACGGAGGCCATCCAGTGCCAGCAGAGGTTTAAGTGCCTCAGAAACTTACAGTGGTTGCAAAATTTAACATAGCAGCTACAAAAACAGTATTTACCTCAATATGCCACTTAGATCCTTATTTGTCCAGTGCTACTATAGCTTCTATAGTTTGAGAGCATTGAAAACTGAAATAAAAGTAATACTGACATTTTATTCCTATTTTTTAAACTCACACATGATAATGTTGCTGGCTGAGTTACTGTTTTTAAGAAATACCAGATCTTATCTGTTGTATCATGATGGCTTCATATGTATGGGTGAAGCAAGGATCAGCCAGCCCATGGCTCAACTTCCCCAGAGGTCCATCACCCAGGCCATAACTCATGGTGCACACACAGAATGTTTTACCTACCTTGTCTTGCAAATTATTGTACAATTACAACATTTTCATTTGTAACAGGGACTTTTTCATCTTCAGTTTCCTAAATTGTTTTGAAAGCCCTTCTTGCACACATCAGCACTGACAAATAACAGCCTTTACAGACTGCAGTCTGCCAATCCCAGCCTTTACCTTGAAGGATTTCAGCCAAAGAAATTAAGTAGCAGTGGAACCTGCTGTTTCTTCCAAAGTTCTTTTGAAGTTTATCATAGTTTTCTTCCAGCTAATCTCAAAGAGGCAGAATTTTAGATTTGGAGGAATAGCTATTTTTAACATTGATTTCTTTATGCTATTAAATATCACTATCTGAAAACCAGTGAGTGCTTTTCCTTCATGGCAGTGGAGACACATTTGGGAAGCTGAGGAAGGCTGCAGGTTGTGCCCAAGAGCTCGGAGTGGGGCTCAGTCAAGCCCTTCCTTTAGGAATTCATGAGTTCTTCCATGACAGCCTTCATTTGTAAGTCAGACAGGAATTTTCTTGTGAAGTCTTTCCTTCCTTGCTCTCTTTGAGATATGTATTTATAAACTTAATTTTTGGGTTGTAGGATTTCTGCACATTGTTTTTTTCTTAATTCTTATACACATTTTGAGGCAGTCTGGAGAGTGGTGAGAATTCGAAGTTCGAGTAATAGATTTTCGGAAAGTACAAATCTCAGTTATCTGATTTTTTCTAATCCATCTTTCTATCTTTACCCTCTCTTTTCCAAGGTTTGTCTTTTTTTTTTTCCTACCTTTTACAACCTGAGAAAAAAATAGCCAAATGTAATTATTTTTCACTGTTAGGCCCTAGTGCAAGTAAGGAAATGCTCCCAACAAACGTCAGAGTGAAAAAAAACAAAACACAATACTCACCTTCAACTCTCCACATTTCCAAAATGCACTATAATAGGGCTTTTAGTACTATTCCCATCAATCTCTCTTTTCTTTTTTTGAAATATCTATACAGCAGAATGTACCAGCATTGGGTTCTGGGGATGCTTTATTATTCAGGAAATAATTACATCTTATTTACATATAGAAGTTCCAACAGCCAAGTTAATCAATGTCTTCTGCAAGTCCTCACTGTCCTTCTGGTTTGGGCAATAACTGCAACAACACTTTTTGCACAGGATTACGAGTCATGGCAGATGATGACTTCCACCTCTGTAGACGGTGTATTCTGCAGGCTAAACAGTTCAACATTGTACACCTATATGCTTTTGTTCCTCACTACCAAATGGTGCTGATTCATCTTGCATGACTGCAGGGCAGCTTTAGGAACATGACAGGATTTAAAAAAAAAAAAAAAATTAAAAATATTTTTTCTCTCAAACTTCAGTAACATCTCCTTGCTTTTGATTCCTAAAACTGGTGATACAGGTCTTTCTTATTACAAAGAGGAAACTGGAAGCATGATGTTCCTCATCTTCCCAGGAATGCAGCACAAAAAAGAGGGTCGCTTTCATCTTCCTTCCCATTCCCACGGGTGTGGATGGACATGAGACAAGTGCCAGTAAAAGAAACTGCTCCATCTGGCACCATTCAACCCAGATGCAGAACACATGGCCTGCGCCAGAGAGAGGTCTGGTGTGTGTAATTCCCCTGGAGCAATAGGGAGAGAATAGATTTTGATGGGGCTAGGCAGTGCAACAGTGCTCTGCTCTTTCACTCCATGCACATGGCATAATTCATGTGCCAGCTTGGTAGCTGGGAATTTCTTCACATGTAGAAGAAAGCTATGCAGCTTTGTTTCCTTATAATTAGCGCTAAGGGTAGAAAATTTGGAATTCTAACAACTCCTCTATGTCTTAATAAATTATCATTTACCACTAGGATATCAAAACAAGATATAGATTTCTGTCATATATTAGTTTTACTAATAAAAAAAAAGGAGATAAAAGTATTAAAAACCATATTTTAATCTGTTTTTTGCAAATGCTTACGCTGATCTCTGGAGCACTGCTCGTGTGAAAGTCACAAGATATGACCAAAGTAGGTTATGACACAACCCAGCTATGTCCTGGCAGAAGAGCTGCCTCTTACCTCCCCTAACATCACAGAAGCGGCACACACAACCCTGTACTCTAGTTCTCCAGAATGTAAGCTGCTAAGCAGTTTTTCTGAGCAATCAATTGTTCTTATATCCAAGCAATCTGCCTTTAGGTTCACTTCCAATTAAAGATCACAATGAATGTAAAATAAATTATCGATTGCTGTCAGGAAATACACTAAGAAGTCTGTCTCCAAGCAAAAGCAGCTCAACTGTCAGTGATGTAGAAATACTCCATTCATCAGCTGCTCACCGAGTAGTAAAGCAGCTTACTACTACCCTGAGTTCCTCCTAAACCTGGTCAGGAGAACAATGTGGGGCCATCCAGGGGACATGTCCAACAATAATGCTTCAAACAAAAGTTCCAATTTGCCACAGGATAAAATGTAGTGCCTCGTCATGGTATTCCCAGAAGCGATAGAGCCATGTTAAACTCATCGCCTCTCCTGCCCTGAGGCAGAGTGAGGCACATCTACCAAGGCTGCACTGCACTGCAGGAGCAACAGTGAAGGGTTTATTTGTCAAGTTACTTTTTTAGAGGTAAACAAATTGTCATGAAATGTGTTTGCTCCACTGCAGTGTACACATGGCATCAGCAGGACCTAATGAAACCAGCAATCTCATTGCAGGGTGTTTTATTACAGAAGCTGTACAGACATAAATACTTCGGTTTGAGCTGTGACTGCATTAAAAGTCCATGTCCTTCTCTTTCTCTCCAGCAAAGGGTATTGGTTGTGGGGAAACAAAGAAGGCTTTTGGTTCAGTACTTGAACAACTTCAGCTACTTGCTTACTGAATTGCACAAACATGGAAAATGTGCAGAAGAGGGTTGTAAAAGTTGCTGTTTTACCTGGAACTCAACAGAATAATGAGAAAAGCCACAATCAGAAACACAGAGCAGCTATAAATGAATAGACACGCTCTTGCAAGAGTGCAGAGATCCAAAAATATTTGACTATACCATCTTCCAAAATCAAAATCTAAAAATAGTCTGTGGATTTTGTTTTTCAACAGGAGAGTAAGCTTTTGCTAAAAGACTTCTGTAGTGTCTGCAAGAAGAGGGTATCATTGCACTTCCCTTCTGACATGAACCTCCTGCAGGAGGAGACATTTGGGGTGTGCAGAAACTGCTGCCCTCCAGGTGCAGATGCAGCACTCTGGATCTGTCTCCTTGGAGCCCATGAAGCCCAGATGCTTCCTGGGGCAGGCAAGGAGGAGGAGGAAGGGCTCTGGCAGCTCTGCTCGCTGCAGAGTCAGTACCTGGAAGGAATTGTCAAGTTTTTCCTATGTAAAAGGTTGAGAATTTTTTCCCAAAACCTTGAAACCACCTGCAGAGTGGGAACCAGTGAGCTCCTTCAAGGGACATGCAGATCTGAGAAAAGGTGAGGAGAGATGGTTTCCACTGAGATCTGGCTACCTGTTGCTGCTGGCTAGTTGCTGGGAAACGTTACAGACTATGCTGAGGCCTCCACCAGTCATCATTCTTGCTGCTTTCACTTCTGTGGTAGCCTTGACCTGTAAAAGGACACAAAATTATTTCTACAAAAGCTTTTTACCTTCTATTCCACAGTTTCTGATTTTGGGGTAAAGCTCTCAAACAGGAATTCCTTGCACCTTTTTTTAAAGAACATGGATATAAAGGGCATAGTCCAGCAAAAAGGACAAATGGGGCCAGCAGAAGCAGGGAGAAGGCTGTAGGAGGTGAACACAGGCAGAAACATGGATGCACAGTGCTGGCCTTGAGCATCTGCTCTGAAGGGTGCCTTGGCCTCACTGAAATGAGATGCTGCTTGTCACAGACATGGGTACCCAACAGCTCCCTGGCTGCAGCCATCCAGCAATACTGAGCTGCATCCATACCACTGTTTTGCGTCAGTTTTAAATGCTTCATGTGATTCCCACATCCTCATAACTGTTCAAAGCATCTGCCCTGTTTCAAGGAGAATGGGGCACCACCAGTGCTGGGCTGTGCCTGTTCTAGGCACTTACCTCAGGAAGGAGTAGTCCCTTGTCATCTGCTTATCAGAATTGGACTGAGATTCATCTGAACATACATACACATATCACCACAGAACATAATTGTATTTACGAGTGTGAATTAATCTCATCAGTTATGCTTATTATTTCAAGGGGTTTGGGCTTGCTTAATACTAAGTAGTTATTGTCTCCGCTGTACGAGACAAAAGCTACTGCTCTCTTCTCAGTCACAGCTATTTATATCTTGTAGTAACATTTCTCATGATACAAGGCAAGGTATGAAACCAATAGTGCAAAACTAGGACAAAGACAAAACCTCCAGGGCCTTTCTGCTCAAAACCTGTCACTAACATTACAACCTTGCTTACTTTTATTCTGCTGGATTGCTCCCCTCCTCCAATCTCTCAGGTAGATGTTCTTTATTTTATCTATTTTAGCTTAATTCAAAGCAAAAGGAGTCTATGTCTTTTTGGAGATCAGTCCCACGTTCAGCACTAGACACACTGACACCTCTGAGAGGCTGGCAACAGCAAACCCTTTAAAAGCCCCTAATTGATGGGAAAATCAGTGGTAGTCATTGTCAGCACTGGTCAGAAAAGAGCCCAGCTCTGCCTCTGACTGCCAGCACCCCTGGTACGCAGCTACTCTGGGCCAAACATGATTAAGCCTCCTGCTCCATCTGAAGCCACTGGCTGGGGAGAGATACCCCAGGGAACAAAAGGAAAAGAGAGCTGTGAAAATCCAGTTTCCACTGAGCATTTGGCAGGTCCTTACTGTGCCTTCTTAAATGCTTCCACTCACTTTAAAATCACAGCTTGTCTTTTCAGGAGTTTGTTGAGATACTGCCTTGCTGTCCCCAGGATTTTTTTCCCTTAATGGTTCCCTAAGGAGAAACTGGCTGACAAAAATAAGTACTTAGTGATTCTTTGGGAATCAGATGTGGATGCCATCCTTTTAAATCTCTGCTGCCAAAATACACATATTTGTAGCACATATGTAGTTCCTTGTGCTGACTGGTATGCAGATGATTTTGTAGTTGTTTCCCCTGCCATCAAGCCCGTCTGCTAAGTCTCCACAAACATAGTATTAGAAGTCCCTGGTCTTCAAAAAAATTTCTGTGCTTAAAAGTAGCTAATGTAACCAGATGTGTCACAGTGTGACATGCATTCAGTGCTATTTTTATCCCTCTCTGTTTTCTTCAATGAGTAAAGCTTTTATTACCTAACCCAGCACTTTGAAACAGCTGCTCGAGTTCAACACCGCAGTTCCCACATTAACCTCTCTCTCCCTGACTGCAGGGAGAGGTTGCTTTAAATGGTTTGGGCAGAAAGAGCTGTGCTTTGAGCAGAACCACGCCACTGCCTTCTCCAAGATTTAGAACCAGAGAATCATGGAATGCTTTGGAAGCATCTCTGTGCCCTCCTCTGAAGCACTTGTTCTGAGAAGTGTCTCCTCTACATGAGGATGAGCCCTAATATCACCCACCATTAGTGCGTGCCAGCTACCAGGGATGGCATGGTGAGCTAGGTGCCACACAGCTCTACAGATGCTGGCCAGGAAAGTGAACCTCAGCTCTTCCCCCTCCTTTTTTCCCTATTTTTTTTCCTTTCAGATCATATGCAAAGGGAAATTGAAATTGTACATGGTTTAAAAAAATATTCAATCACTTGATAAGGTGTCGTGGTTTGAGCTAAATTCACCAAAACCAGACTGACAGGTGGCCCTTCCATCCCCCAAAAAGGAAGAGGATAAGGATATTTACAAGTTTAGAATGAACTAAACTAATTTAATGAAGTATTAATACTAAAATTAAAGAAGGAAAAAAATATTAAATAGATACAATATATACAAAACCATACCAAGCTCCCAGGATGACAATCATGTCACCAGCAGGCATCAGGAAAAGACCCAGACAGGATTCGGTGACTGACAGGAGCTGGATTCCAGATCTGGAGTCAGGAATGCTCAGATTGGGGTCAAAGGCAGATGAACAGACAGGGTCCTCCTCAGACGTAAGCCATTAAAGAATGAGAGTTGACCCTTTGATCCCTCAGCTTTATAATAAGCATAATGCACATAGGATGGAATACCCCAGCTGGTCAGTTTTGGGTCACCTGTCCTGTCCGCTCCTCCCTACAGGTGTGACCTCTCCACCCGCTTCTGACCCTCCAACAGGACAAATAACGAAATTACCTGACCTTGATTGTTATAGCAATAAGTATAAGCAAAGGCCTCTCTGCATACCATTCTTAGGTAC
>VXBJ01005169.1:62816-76906 GCA_013400055.1 Nycticryphes semicollaris
TTTTCTGAACAATATGCTGTTAATTTCAGAGTTTAGTTAGTTAGAAGAGGCCCAGCTAAAAAAGTAAAATTGTAAAACAGAAAATTGGTTTGTTTTACTTCAAATTAGGACATAAGGGTATCAGAAAAAAAGTCAGGTTAAAAAACCCAGGTGTATATTTATATATAAATACATATATATATTATAAATATAGATAAGCTTTTTAGAATACATATATATATTATAAATATAGATAAGCTTTTTAGAANACCTCAATGCTTGTGATCCAGAAGCAAGGAGCCTGTACGTGTATATACATATATCAAAATTTATATAGATATATTATTGTTTTAGAAAAACACAACACAAAAAATCTGTGACCATTTGCATTGCCCATGTCCCTCTGGAGCACTCTGAGGCTGCACCGCTCCTGATCTCACTGTGATCTCTCCCATGGGCTCAGGGTGGGTGCATCAGGTCAAGATAACAAAGAGGCCATGTTCAACAAACACCTGGCCCCAGATGCAGGCAGCACAATCAGGATCTCCATCTGCTGCAAAAAAGATTTCTGAGGGGTCATTACACCCTTGCTATGTCATATATCCAATTATAATCCAGCTACACCCCTCAGGAATTAGCATAGAAGCTGTCCTGGTTCCAGGAGGGACAGGGCTAACTGTCCCCTGGCTCTGGCAGGGTCACGGGTATTCCATCCCATGTGAGCAATGCCCAGGGGGTAGCAGGGAGCTGGCTGGGCAAGTGGGGGATGGGAAGTTGCAGCGTTGAAGTGGTAGGGGGAGGTCCTGGGTTTGGTCCGTGGGCAGTGGTATCTTAATCGTGTTTGTGTACTCCTCTGTCTATGTTACTGTTACTGTTTTATTGTTCCCTTTGTTGTTCTGTTAAACTGCCTTTGTCTCAACCCACAAGTTTTGCCTTTTCTTCCATTCTCCCCTCCCGGCTGTAGGGGAGCCTATGAAAGCTGCTGCCACGTAGTTCTTTGTTGCTGTCTGAGGCTAAACCACAACAGTCCTTTTTGGCACCCAACATGGGGCATTCAGAGGGTTGAGATAACGACAAAATCTGATTAGAGCTTGTTAAAACAAATTTGTTGTGTGCTTTTATTGTATTAGTTGAATAGCCACCAGTCACCAAGCTGCTTGCTTTGTTCTTGTGGCACTCCTGTGCTCTGCTCCCATACGCTTTATGTACTCTCCTGATGTTTTTTATCACCTCTGGGAAAGGAATCAGGATTATAATTTTTCTGTCCTGTATAATATCAGTTTAGGATGCGATGGCATCACTGCTTAGACGGTTATGGGGGGTGTTTATGTGATATTGTTGTCCTGCCCGTGCCTTGGGCACCATCTCTCAGAATTTAATAATCACACCCAAACTATGAGGGAAACAGGAGGGGATACTTTCCCCAGCTCTTCAATCCCCCCTTATGACAGCTGTTGAGAATTTAGAATACCCTTGGGATGCCGAAACCAGCGTCATCTTTTTGTTTTATTTCCTGAATGTGCTCCAGGTCACGTTTAGGGTCAAATAACTATTTAAGACTACTACCTAGAGATCTGCCCCAAGGCTGGATAGTCCTGGGTGTCATGGGATGTGGGAAATACAGGCAGGTATCTGGAGAGATTTTCACCTCCAGTGGTCTGGGACTTCACTGCCGAAAAATTACAGGATCTTGATAAAGTGATAGAATATTTGCAAGGAAAATGCTGTGGCTATTTCAGAGAGGCACAACTGGGTCCTGGCCAGTATCTACCAAGCACTGCTCAATACTATGTAGCATCTTCAGGAGAAGGAGAGGGAAACCAGGCTAACAGGCAGTGTGGCTACTGCCACTTCTGCAGCTGGTGCTGTGGTGTCTCCGGCTCCACTGAGTTTGCTTTATTTAGTCCTCTTCTAGTGAGAAGTAATCCACGCTGGGTGGAGAATGGATGGAGAACAGGCCTGAGGAGAAAGACATGGGAGCGTTGGTTGATGAGAAGCTCAACCCAGCAATGTGTGCTGTCAGGCCAGAAACCACACACACCCTGAGCTGGATCCCCAGCAGTGTGGCCAGCAGGATGAGAGGGGAATTCTGCCCCTCTGCTCTGCTCTGGGGCCACCCCCCACCAGTACTGTCTCCAGCTCTGGGGCCACCAACATCAGAAAGAAATCAACCTGTTGCAGCGGGGCCAGGAGGCCACAGAGACGCTCCAAGGACTGGAGCACCTCTGCTGAGAGGACAGGCTGAGAGAGTTGAGGGGGGGTTCAGCCTGGAGAAGAGAAGGTTCCAGGGAGACCTCAGAGCTCCTTCCAGTTCCTAAAGGGGCTCCAGGAAAGCTGGTGAGGGACTCTTGATCAGGGAGGAGAGCTGTAGGATGAGGGAGAACAACTTTACACTAAAAGAGAGGAGATTTAGGTGAGAAGAAATTCTTGTGAGGGTTGCCGCGGCCCGAGGCGTGAAGGGAGAAGAACATCACACCAATATGATGTGGAATCAAGCTCCGTTTATTCCCAGCTCTGCCTCTGCTTATGTTCCCTTGCTAAGCCCGGTACACACACCCCGTGAAAAGCATGCACAATACAATTGGTTAACACCAGTTTCCACGCGCCCTCCACGTGTCCATGCTTGCTTCTCATTGGGCGCTGAGGTAGCTCACAACATTGTCTTTGGCTGCCTGCAACATCCTGCTTGCTGTGTCCAACTCCCTCAAAACTTGTTTTTCTCTTATCTTGCTTTCTTGTTTTGCAGGGCCAAGGACAGGGCGCCCTTGTTACTTTCTTGCCTGTAGTCTCTCAGAGCTTCTCATATACATTCAACATGCCTAAAGCCCCGGCAGAGGGTGGTGAGGCCCAGGTTGTCCAGAGAAATTGTGGCTGCCCCATCCCTGGAGTTGTTCAAGGCCAGGTTGGATGGGGCTTTGAACAACCTGGTCTAGTGGGAGGTGTCCCTGCCCAGGGCAGGTGGTGGGACTGGATGATCTTTAAGAACCCTTCCAACCCAAACCATTATGTAATTCTAATTTGAGCAGTGGTACAACCCCTGTGTTCAGCAGAACTGCTGCCACTGACAGGACTGGATTGAACCCAATCCTCATTAGCAGGAATAAGGATGGACTGTCAGAGTTACCATCATAGAATCATTCAGGTTGGAAGAGACCCTTGAGATCATCAAGTCCAACCATCAGCCATACTCCCAACACCACATCTAAACAACTCTTAAACACATTCAGGGATGGGGACTCAACCACCTCCCTGGGCAGCCTATTCCAGGGTCTGACCACTCTTTCTGTGAAAAATTCTTTCCTAGTGTTCAGCCTAAACCTACCCTGTTGCAGCTTGAAGCCATTCCCTCTCATTCTATCACTAATTTCCTGTGAGAAGAGACCAGCACCAACCTCTCTACAATGTGCCTTCAAGTAATTGTAGAGACTGATGAGGTCTCCCTTCAGCCTCCTCTTCCTCAAACTAAACAGTCCCAGCTCCTTCAGTTGCTCCTCATAAGATTTGTTCTCCAGGCCCTTCACCAGCTTCATTGCCCTCCTCTGCACTCCAGCACCTTGATATCTCTCTTGTGTTGAGGTGCCCAGAACTGGACACAATACTCAAGGTGTAGCCTCAGCAGTGCTGAGTACAGGGGGACAATCACCTCCCTACTTCTTCTGGTCACACTATTGCTTATACAAGCCAGGATGCCATTGGCCTTCTTTGCCACCTGAGCACACTGCTGGCTCATGTTCAGCCGCTTGTCCCCCAGGTCCTTTTTATTCCAGCCACACTTCCCCAAGCCTGTAGTGATACATGGGGTTGTTGTGGCCCAAGTGCAGGACCTGGCACTTGGCCTTGCTGAAGCTCATCCCGTTGACATTGGCTCATCCATCCAATCTATCCAAGTCCCTCTGTAAAGCTTCCCTGTCGCCTGCATATCAACACTCCCACCTAGCATAGTGTCATCTGCAAACGTACTGATGGCACACTCTATATCCTTGTTGAGATCATCAATAAAGACACTAAACAAAAATGGCTCCAATACTGAGCCCTGAGGAACAGCCTTTCCCTCATCCAATAATCGGGACTTCTTGTCATAGAAAGAGATCGGGTTCCTCAGTCAGGAAATGCCTTTCATAAATCCATGCTGACTAGGCTTGATCCCCCGGTTGTCCATTACATGGTTTGAGATGACACTCAATATATCTGCTCCATGGCCTTCCCTGGTATCAAGGTCAGACTGACAGGTCTATAGTTTCCCGGATCCTCCTTTTTGCCTTTCTTGTAGATGGGTGTTACATTTGCTACACTCCAGTCCATCGAGACCTCCCCAGTTAGCCATGACTTCCCTGGGATCCCTTTCTGCTGCCTGGTGACAAGAGGAAGGAGGGTCCTCTGATTTATGTGGGGCCTTGACCCTTTCTCACAGGGAGTGGGTCCACCAGTCAATTTCTCTTTCACACTGCCTGATACCCCTCAGCCTCTCCACTTCATCCTTCAGCTCAGCCACCTGGCTGAACAGGTCATTCACCTGATCACACCTGACACAGGTGTTGACTCTGCCATCCTCCATTGTAAGTGCCAGGCTCCAGCACTCTCTGCAGCCAGAGGCCTGGATAGCTACACATTCGCATGGGGTCTCTGTCTGAGTGCCCACAGCTCTTTGAGCAACCGCCTTCGCCCAAGTAGCAACCATGGTTGGATCTCTACTAGCAACTGCTGCCTTGCAACTCAGGGGTCAGTTGGGGTGAGCGCCCTTGTCTTCTAACCACTTAGAGGGACTGAACTTACCTTGTACACGTTCACACACAGGTTCCTCTCTCACTACTGTGTGGGTAGGGACCGGTCCCGGACTCTTCTTATCACCAGATGCTGGCTCCGCCCAAGCTCACTCAGCAGCCCGCCCTCCAGTTGACAGGCCCCAGCAACAAGCACAGGGCTTTTCCCGGCTTCAAAAAGCCTCCGAAAGGGCTTTTCTTCAGCCGTTTTTGCTCCAGATCCCTTCCTCAGTGCAGTTTTACCTGCCCTGAAGCTGGTTTCCATGGCAAACAGAGAAGGAGAATAGAAATCAGAAGAAGTCACCGCCTGGCCCTGCTGCTGCACCCCAAAGGTTTCCATCCCATAAATGCAATAAGCCAGGCTTGAATTTTCCCCTTGAAGATTAAACAAAGTTCTGTTCAAATTAATTAAATCTGCTTGCTCTCTGCTAGTGATGAGCTTGATGTTGACGAAAGCACACTATTTTTAGTGCTAGCTAGAGGCATGAGCAAACGGTTGGCAAAGCATAGAGCATGTCTCCCTGCTGGGCCAGCACATCCAGCCAGACCTTCACTGCCCAGGCACAGAGGGTGCCCCATGCAGCACTGCTTGGCTGTCCTGGTGTAAGAACACCAACTTTGCTCTGTGACATTGGAGTTTCACACAGGGAAGCTCCTTCCAGCTCAGAGCACCTAGGTAGGTGGGTGCCTGTCTTGCTTTGCTGGTGACAGGGATCAACATCGCTGTGTTCAGCACTGGGGGGCTGATGTATGAACCCCAAGGCTTTGCCCCTGGGGAAACACTGCATTTCTGCCTTGGAACTTCTTGATGGATAACCCCCAGGGTGCAGCTGCCCTGTGCCGTGGAGCCATATGTTGCTGACATTGCCATGAAGTGGAGAAAGAGAAGAAATCATCTGCTATTAGTTCAGGGTCATCCTCCATAGTGTGAGCTGGAAATTGGCTTCTGCTGTATGTACCACCACTCGCACCATGACAGGGCGTTGCTGGTACAGGGACTCTGCAGAAGCAGCTTCTTATTCCTCTAAGTGCTCTGAGGTCTGCTGACAATTTTCAACTTTACTTATTGTAATGCATCCTTTATTGTGGTCATTTGTCTTCCTTAAAGGCTACAGTCTTACATTTGGTCACTGGATTTTGCTTTGGTTGTGAGCACAAAGGTTCTGTCTGCTTAAATAAAGTTTTAGCCCAGATGCTATTTACAAGTTTCTCTTCACTCCTCACCAAAATATCAGTATTTTCTTTTACTGTGAAGTGCCAGGGCACCTCATGTTTCTTGCTGAAGAGCACTGGGAATTGCATGTAGTCAGCTGCCAGCCTGAGTTTCTGAGCCCCCAGAAGAACCTTTGTGAGACCTGGTGCCTGGGGAGCTGTCCCTGCACATCCAGCTCTGGCTCCTCTGGGATGGTTCTGGCCCCTTTATTTCAAAGTTCATACCCACTGGGCTTTTATACACAGATATTATCTCTTAAAGTGTTTTCTTCTATTCTTGACATATTTCTTTCTGCTGCATACATGGAGGTTATCTGTCTGATGATGTATACTCAGCCCCAGAAAGGGCAAGTCTATCTTTACAGTTTTGGTAGAATTAGCTGCTCATTTTGCTGCTGTTAAAAAAAATAAAATAAAAAGAAAAAGAAAAGAAAAGAGGGGTTAAAATCTACAAGGCAGGAAGATCCTATCTTGTGTTAGCAAATATCACGCAGGGCATGCTGAGCCTGCACTGAAGGATCAGGACCACAGTGGAGATGCTGGCCCCAATAGCCAGAGGGACGGGGGAGGGAGAAGCAGGGTACCTGCTGGATCTGGGCCAGTCCAGTGCACAGCTTACTCTGTCCAACAGCATGGCTGAATCATTGCTTTGTGAGCTCCACCACCCCACTGATACTGCAAGGTTTTACATGTAAGAGCAGTGACGGCTTCACCACCCAAGAAACAACAGAAAAAAACCACATTTGATAGAGATAGATAAAAGCCATAATGAACATGATGTTCCACATGACACAGATTATCTGGTGTCCTGCACATACCAGTCTCAATCACAGCAATATCCAGAGCTGCTTTGGTTACAGGGAATTGCCTTGAACTCTCAGGAGTTAATCCATTTACATGACTCTGTCCTGCAGTAGGACATCAGACTCTGATCAGTGCTAAGACCTTCTCTCACACACCCTGTGCTGAGGGCAGGCAGTGGATTTTCCACTGACACTTGCCAGAACACCATGGGTGGGCAACTGTTGAGTTTTACAATGTCATCAGGGAGATCTGGAGGCTGGGATGGTGACAAGAGTGTTTGCTAGGATTTTAACTCTGCATTTGCAGTCATTTTCAGTTGCAGTTGATAAAAATGTAGATAATAACATAAGGCATCAGAAAGAGCTTACAGAGTCAGGCATGCTGGGGGGTAGGGGAGTGGGGGGCGCTGATGCTGCCTTGGCTCTAGAAGCAGGATGGCTCCACAGGGGACCTGGCAGCAGATGTCTCCCCCACTCATTGTGTGGCTCTTGCATTCACACAGTGGTGCCATCTGCATGTGGAAACACCCAAGCCTGACTGGCAAGGAGGTGCAGAGTAGCATACTGGACCCCCTCCTGCCCCCACTCCCCTGGGTCTGCTCTACCCCAAGCACTAAGAAAGAGGTGTGCTCCGTTTCCAGTGCACCAAATTGCATTTCTTGCCTGCATGTTTTTCCAAATCATTACTACACAAGTGGTGATGTTTTTCTACTCTACTGGAATTACCTTTCACTTCTGCCCAAGGATGGGTGTAGTGAAATGTTTGCCCTGCTTTAAGACATTTCGAGGGAGATAAGCACCAGCAGCAATACTGCAAGCTCTTTCCAATAGGCACTAGCCTGTGCTGACGTCTGTGCTTTGTGCCATAAATCTCAGTGTCCTTTTCCACAGATCTTACAAATCTTACAAAACAAGATTTCCTTAATTCTAGGGTATTCAGGATAACTCGGGTAAACTGACAGGAGTGATCTGTTTAAATTACTCTGTGATATAGATTCAAGAAAACGGGGATACACGTATGTTAATCCATTTAAAATTGATTTGCTTTCAGCCTTTCTGAAATATCTATGCAGGAGGGCCCGTTTGCTTTCTGCATTTCTCATTTAGGAAAGAGACCAGCCAAGCCCAGTCATGCATGGGGCAGGGGCAGACTTCAGCCAGCTTTTCTGCAGACATGCTGCATCCAGTATTTCGACTGCTGGAAATGAGCTGGGAAAAGCTACCAGGGTCTTACTTCTTGCAGAGAAGATCAAAATAACCCGAGAGCTGCCACAAAGATGAGCAAGTGGAAAGGTCCCAAGGGAGTGAGGACACCCAAGTTCAGCTCTCATGGAGGCAAAGAAATGACTGTGGGTTTTTTGCCATCTCCTGGAGGGAGGCATGATCCATTTTCCCTTAAGGATGGCTTTAGCTACCAGATAACAGTGGCAGGATATGGTCTCTTTACCCTCAAGAGTATCAAACCCACCAGGCCCCAAAGCCTCCAGTGGAGCGTGGAACTGGGGCTCTGCTGTATGGCCCAGCCCAGGAAAGACTGGTATGGGCGCAGGGGCTATGTGCTCCTGCCCAGTGCCCAGGTGATGGGAACATCGCCCCCACCCACAGCAGGGTTGTGTCCCCCATGCAGCACCTCACTGGGGCTGCTACCAAGCCACACAGCAGCCAGCTGTTGTCTGCAGCTTCAGTGCAGCACACTGCTTTGAAGCAAAACCAAGGTAATTGCAGCCAGACAAAACACTTTTCCGATTTTTATGAATCTGTACCTTTGGCCTTACGCTTTTTTTCACTGAAACCCAGTTAATTTATCACCTCTCCAATAAGCCTGTGCTCTGGGGGATCCCCTGCAGACTGCTGCACACCAGGAGTTCAAGAGCTGCTGTAGAAACCCCGGGACAGAAGAGCACTTAGTTTTGCCCCTCCGCTGCCGGTGTCCGAACATCCCCCGGCTGTGGAGCGTTGCCCGGTCGGAGCCGCCCGGTGTTGGAGCATTCCCAGGGTGGCACTGCGCGCGCGGCGCGGCCCCAGCGCCACCCTCTGGGGCCTCGTCAGCGGCACCCCCGGACCCCCTTCTCCCCTCGGCCCCCGTATCCGCCCCACAGCTACCTGACGGCCCTTTGCTTCCCTTCTCCAGCATCCCTTGCCTCTCCGTTGGGGGGGCTTAGCCCTGTGCGAAGCGGCAGTTGCCGTGGGAGTGACACACCTCAGAGAGATGGGCCTGGGTGCGGGATAGGGCTCCAGCACCCCGGGACCCGTGGCTCTCAGCCATCTCCCTTGCCCTGCTGAAAGATCTCAGGTTTGCTGATGGCCCTGCCATGCCCCAGAACTGACCCATTTGCTCAGCTGTCACTGGGCTGTGCTAGTTATGGCCCCCTTTACACAGCCATGTACACCAAGCACAGGAGTACTAAGGACAATCGTTGTTATGGCTTGAGAAACCCATAACAATTTAATTGTCGGTTAAACAATTCTCTCACCCCATGACCCCTCCCCACCCAGGAAAGGGAATCGGGAAAAGGAAGAAAACACAAGGGTGGAAATATAAATAGATTTAATAGGGTATGTCTAAATAATGAACATGAATAGCAATAAAGAACCAGTATTGATCCAGATACCAATACAATGTACACAAGGACTATCACCAGCCCATGCTGTCACAGGAAGCCGTGCATTCCCAGCATGGATAGCCAATGTGGGATACTGCAAATGCTGCAGCTTCAGGAGGAAGGTCAGGGGTCCAGGAGGAAGGTCAGGGGTCCAGCAAGGAGTTCTCTGGATCCCAGCCATCAAGGCAGGGAGAGAGAGAACTCCTCAGCAAACTGTCTAATTGATATTGAATGTGACGTTCATGGTATGGAATAACCCTGTTGGCAGCTTGGGTCGAGTGCCCAGGTCTCACTCCTCCTCATCCCCACACCTGGGGAGCTTGAAAACACCAAGGCATTGACACCCACACAGCAGAGCGGGTGAGAAAGTAAGTATTTTCACAAATTAAGACACCAGAGTCTTCTAAAAGTGCAGTTTTCACAAATATTAGAAGATAAATTAGTCCTGTGCCACTCAAACTAGAACAATCATGCATTTAATCATAGCCACCCCAGGACAGTTTTGCTACAGCACAGGCAGGTCAGGCTGGCCATCCTCCTGCAAAGAAGCCTGGCCCTGCCAGCACACAAGAAGTGTGCCAACATAGCCCACAACCCTGGCTGCTGGTCATCACCATTCCACCACTGATGTTGCAGGGCAGAGCAGGGCAGAGCCTGTCCTGACATGCACCCAGCCCCAGCCCCATCAACCAGTAAACAGCACTTAGTATGGAATATCTGTCTCTACACACTGCAGTGCAATCCTGTGTGGCCAGCCACTCTAGACACTGGTTATATTCCTCTCTTTATGGAGTGAGTCCGTGAACAAGCATGAGGTTGGTTTTCCTGTGTCCCTGCTATCCCAGGAGCTGTGTTTGCAACACTGGGCTTTGCTCTGCTCCCTGATTCCCCAGTCTGGGTGAGCGGGGCTCCATGAGAGAAGGATGCAGGCATGTTTCCAGAAAAGGGCATTTTGAGCAGCTGCCATGAGCTGCTCTGGCGTAACTCAGCACAGCTCTGCAACATGGATACAGGCTCTGTGCTGCAGGTTTCAGAGATAGAGCTATTACACCCAGACAGGGACTATAAGTTTGGGCTGGCTCTCCCGGCTGATGTGCTGCAGCTCCACACAAAGCTCCTGCTTCCCACATCTCGGGGATTGAGCCTCTGGGCCTCTGTATTGCCTTTTCAGTTGTGTAAAAAGGGCATTTGTTGGTTGTTGCAGAGTCACCTCTACCATGCTGCTGTCATACTCTAAGGTGGAGCAATATCGGCAACTGTTACACACATGGAATTATCCCTCCACATCTGTGCAGCACCTCTCCTTTGCTGTCTGCCCAGGGACATCCAGTCTTTTCTCCTCTCACCCTCCACTGGAACCAGCCCTCACTTCGACCCTTCCAACCTTGGTCCCTCACCACCCCCTTCTTCTTCTGGCCTCCTTATCCCCACCACAGAATCACAGAATCGCATCCTCTACCCCTAGGCTGCCCAAGACTCCCACCCCATTCTGTCAGGTGGGGCACTAACACTCAGCACTGGATTTTGTCCTGCAGCACTTTTACCTGCCTCCTCCAGCTCTACTGTGTCCTCAGGGACAACCTGGACACCTCTAGGCCACTGGCAGTGCCATGCCAGCCCCTGCCAGGACCAGGGGCTCTGCATGCTGTGGCCTTTTGCTTTGACTGCCAAAAATGCAGCAAGCACAAAGCACACAGGTACTAGCAGGAATTTGGATGATGCCAAAAAGTTGGCATTTATCCAAAACATTTGTTAGAAAAGCTGTTAAAAAAAAAAGGTATATTTACAAAGATTCTTAAGTCTTCTGTCCTTTTCAGTAAAAAATCTTAACATTTTTAAGTCTTTTCCTAAAAAGCTCTGTAATTTTACTTGGCTAGACCTCTTTTCACATAAAAATATTTCATGTAAAAATGTTTTTTGTTTGTTTGGTTTTTTCCTAATCACCTCAAGGGAATCACCTCCAAGAGAAATGACGCTGCTGCAAAGAAAGCCTTGAAAAAGTGAAGCATTCTCTAGTACAGATCTTTCCAAATGTTACTCATTCCAAAGATACTTTGAGAACAAATTACAGTATACCTGTAGTAACATACCACGAATGTGAGTACTTTATATCTACTTATAACAGACTCCCCTTGTTATTTATTGTCCCTTTCAGGATTAGCTGAGGAAGGAAATGGGAAATTATACTTGCTGGCATGTTACGAAGGTGGCTGACATGCTGAGGAGGAAAGGGAACAGAGGCCAGCTGAGCACAGTACCTTCATGCTGGACCCTGCAGGGTCGGTCTGGCCTGTGAGGGGAGCAAGACAGCTATTGAAAGATTCAGCATTCCTTGAATAGAAGTTTAAAGCCAAACCAGTGCAGTGGGGAGCATTTCTGCTGCTTCCTTCCCTAACCAACAACCACTGCCCACATTGAGCCACGAGCTCAGATGGAGGATCCCATTGCCAAGCTGAAGATGGTAACGGACTCACAGTTGCCTCAGACTAGCAGTGGCAAATGTGCCATGTTGTCCCCAGAAACCAGCAGAGATGCATCCCTCACCCCTCTGGTAAAGGTCACCACTGTCCTGCACGCTGGTACACACAGAAAGGAGGGTTAAGCATGCTGCCTTCCTGCTGTAGAGGGCATTTCTCACCCACACTAAATACAGGAGCAGACATAAGTAGCTCTTGTTCATTTTAGGGTTGTCTGGGGCACGTGGAAATCTGTGAAAGCTGGATCTAAAATAAGTTACATCTCTTTTATTGTTTCTTGGCTCTGGCCTTTAAATGTTTAAACTGGTTTTGTTTTTCCTGGTGTTAGTCATGAACACAGATTGGGACCCTAACCTGTAATTCTGTCTGCTACTGCTATAAAACATTCACACTATGCTTTTTTACACCAGGAGCAGGAACCTTTAATTTAATTCCACCAGAGGAGCTTAATCCAGATCTATGACATTTCACTTACTTAGTAATGCACATTTAACATTTAGCTGTACAGATGTAAAATTAAACCAAGGAGATGAAAAGCGTTGTACATAAGCAACTACAATGATTTTATTTAAAGCTAGTAAAAGCTATACATTTAGAGCAAAGACCTAAAGAAAGACCTTAAATAAGGCCTTTTGCTTTTTAGTCTGTATGATTTATGGTGCTCTGTTCAAAACAAAATGTCTGAGATTTCCATTTCTCCCTAATTTTGCATTTTTGGCTGACAAGGTACAGAAAAGTCTACAATACTGAAAATTTCACCAAGATGGGAAAAACAATACTATGACACACTGCTCCTGATCTGGAGCACACAGATGTTCCTCATCCCCAGGAGTTTGGTGCAGGAAACCACTCAGGTTTGTTCCCATCTCTGCTGAGGGCCAGGTATGCTGGTTTTCAGCCTCACAGTCCATAAAATAATGGAACATGCATAAACATAAACAACATACCAGTAGTTTTGCCTTTTACACAAAGAACCACAGGCTTATTGTTCCCTTCTTTGGCTTTGCCTCCTGATATCTCCAGGTCCCCTCTTGGTTTTCAGTGAGCTCTGTAGGGCAGGGTGTTTCTCACTGTCCCATGGTGGTGTAGATGCTGTCCCTCGAGGTTGCTCATCTAGAGTTTGCCATTGCCATGTCGCAGTACATAAAGTGCTTAATAACTGTGTAATTAAGAAATATCTTCAATTTTATATTCTTTAACCTTGCTGCTTTCTGCATCCCCATTTATGATTGTCTATTGCCCACTGCCAGAGAGGTTTTTGCTCCTCCATAAAGTAAGCAAAATAAATCAGGCTCTTTTTAGCACAACCTCAAGAATTCCCAGAGCAGTTTCAGCTCCCCCAGACCCATAGCATGACTCAAAGTGGTGAACAGATAACCAGACTTTCCCTGTTTCTACCCAAAAGTTATTGCGGGATATGATTTGGTTTCATTCCATGGTGGTGGGTACTGGGGATCTCCAGCCTCTCACTTAGCAGAGGGGAAGCGGAGAGGCAGCCATGGCCCTGGGGAGGGCTGGAGGGGAGGGTGAGCAGGGGAGAAGTGATGAACAGTGAAGGAAACCTAGGGAAAAAGGCAGGAATCCTGCTAGGCTGTAGCGATTTGGACACATCCCCGTGGAAGTGGCTCTCCGGGGGGAGAGCGAGTTCCTGGTTTAGGCTTACGCATACACATACAGACTGACCCACCA
Source organism: Nycticryphes semicollaris (assembly GCA_013400055.1). Classification (NCBI taxonomy): domain Eukaryota; kingdom Metazoa; phylum Chordata; class Aves; order Charadriiformes; family Rostratulidae; genus Nycticryphes; species Nycticryphes semicollaris. The sequence continues at coordinate 76,340 of VXBJ01005169.1, forward strand.
CATGCAGAACACAGCTGGGCAGGCATCTATACTTCCTAAATATTTCTGGGATTGTTGTTATTACTTTTTTTATTAATGCAGGAAATTAAGAGAGGTGAGAATGAAAGTGGAGGTGTCAGCAAAGGAGGTGCTTTGTTGTTTCTCACCCGGGGCACAGTGGGGACCTGGAGCTGCTGGATAAGCCACAACAATATCGACACTAAACAATTTGAGCTGCTTTTACAAAAGACTACTGATGTCACTGTTAGTTTCCACAGCAGATAACAACACCTATAGAAGGAAAGAGATTAATCCCCACTAATAATGCATTCTCTGCTAGCAATGGAGAATAAGTCAAATACTGTTAGCTCCATCCATGAATAAAACATATAGGCCACAAAGTGCACTTTTGAAGCTCAGATGTGATGGTTGTGTTAAAATCACTGCCATTGAGATAGGGCAGGCTGCTCTCCTGGCTGCCAGAGCATACAATGATGCTAATGTGGTCCTCAGCAGGCTTTAGAGGAAAAGTAAGTACTGACTCTCATTAAATATAATAACATATATGCCGCGGCCCGAGGCGTGAAG
>VXBJ01005170.1:0-35126 GCA_013400055.1 Nycticryphes semicollaris
AATGTACAGAGCCACACCCCCCAAACCCAAAGTCAAGCCGCATGGGCAGGATCACAGGGATAATTATAATCTGAGTGAGAAGGGTTCATAATCTTTTTTGCTCAACATCTGGGGCTACAAAGACAGATAAAAGTATTGCAAAATTCAGTACACAGGTTTAAGTGGCAATTTGCTTTTTTACAGAGTAAGATCAATTTCATATATTCACAGCAATATTTTCTTTGTCTTTAAACAGGGTCAAAATGGTCTTATATAGGTAAGTACTAATTTATACATACTAAGTTGTGGCTTTGTTCTATATTTTAAGGACAACATGCCAAATGTGTCTGGTCAGAATCTACTGGGTTCACTGTTTTTATCCTGGTTTGGATCTGTCTCATCGTCTTGAAGTGTTATTCATCCATCAGCTTTCATATCTGGTTGAGTAAGAGTCAGTTATGTGGTTCTGAATTGCCTTGTAGAATGGCAGGAACTTCAGCAGACTAAGACTGGCCCCACAACTGCAGAGGTTCCCCACAGCCCTCTTTTTCCTCACCAGTCACAGCCCAGCAGCACATTTCATCCTAGCTCTGCAAAAAGCGCATCTCTCCCTACCCACGTGGGTCTTAATTTTTAAGTACAGTCAGAGTTCAGCAAGTCACCTGTATCATGCTACTGGCGACTCAGCTCCCTTAAAATCCCAGCACTGACAATGTAGAATAAATTACATTCAGGAAAGCAGTGTTATTTTGTTATTTCATACACCAGTCCTTTAAGTCGGTTACTAATCCAGAAGGATCTGATGGCTGTTTAGGAAAAAATGCCTAGAAATTTGTTTTTAATTGATCAAATCCTCTGGCCAGTTTCTTCCTTATTCAGAGGAGTGTTTTATGCCACATGCCCCCAGAAAGGTAGGTAGAACTGAGAATCTCAGCAGAAAATGCTTGTTCGTAAGACTTTGGTGCTGCTCCAGGACAACACAAAGAACCTCTGAGACTGAACTTGCTGCTAATAACTACTCCCTTTGGCTGTGCTCCAGTTTACCTGACTCGCTTCACGTAAGCAAAAAGAAAACTGTCAGCTGCATGTCTATAGGTATTAATCTAACTGCCACTATGCATACATATACTTGTACTTGTACACTCCACATTCTCATTAGAAAAAAACCAGCTTGACATAGTTTGAATAACAAAAGCCTGGGTTTCCCACCTTGACAGCAGCCACCAGATGAACCTAATCCTGCTGCATAGTAAAGAAAGCAAGATTTCTGCCATCAAAGTAGAACTTTTGCTCTCCTTTCCAGGGTAATGCTTGTTTAAATTAGTTAATTCTCCCTTTCTGGGAGTTCGGGGACCAGTATTTATTTCAGAGTATGTAATTCTCAGTGCCCAACTTCATCAATTCCTGTTAAATGTTTCCATACTGCAGTCTGATATCTAACATTTACTGGGGGACAGAGGGAAGGTTCACAAAAAGATTCTTATTTTTTCCTTCAACTACTGATTTGCAAATATATTTAGAAAAAACACATAATAGCAAATTCAAAATATTAAAGTAATATGTGAACTTGTACAGAATAGTTCTTTTCATATACCTGGAAAAAAGCAGAGGTAGAAAACATTGGTCTGTACAGAGAGCCTGCAGTCACCAAGAAAAGAGCCGCTCCATACTCTCCTACTTAACCTGGTTCTTTACAGCAGCCTACACCTTCCATCACTTACCTTCACCCCTGCAACACTTTGCAATGGCCCCCACTAAAATTAAATCAACAGGAAAGGAAAGAAAGTCAAGCCATTATAAGTACAGTGCAGAGTGATGTCAAGATGAAGGCCAAGATACAAGATTGAGGGTGGAGGAAGAATCCAGTTCTGATTGTCATAGAGAGTTCTATTTGTTCAGTATGACAATATGTAAAACTGAATATTGATAGAGCATAAGCAACTTAGGGTGCGGTGGCAAAGCAAGATGACACTGCATGTGATTGTTATCTTTTCAGTGCGAGCTTTCCAAAGAAATGATCATTTGGCTTGGTTATAATGGAAACTACTGCATTAGATACAATAAATATAAAGGCTAAACCGCTCCTCTATTTGTCTCTTCCTTAGCCAAACTGCAGCGATGCTATTTGTTCTTTCTGATTTCACTACTCTCGTATATAGCCCAAGAAAAAGTGCCCAGGAGAAAGAGCACAGGCCTGTGAGCTGGGGTATGAGCCATCAGCCCCCTCTGAAACAGGCTTGCTCTGGGTGCTCTGATGGGACTCTTTACCTTCTGTAAAAATGGACAAAGTAGGTGAAGTGAATAATGAGAAAAATGTTTTCAGTTAAAGAACTAAAAGAATTATTCCGATGCCTCATAGCATGCAGCTTTTGGCAACGTTGTTGTGTAGCTGTAAGGTGCAGGCCAGAAGTCCTCTGCCCCAGAAAGGAATTGGAGAGCTGCGCTCCAATTCTTTGGATACTGCCTTTCTACTTCTGTAATGCAAGAAGGCTGGAAAGAAATCAAAGAACGAGAATCCCTCCTTAAGAGTGGACAAGCAGCTATATTTACAATGGAGAAAAATAGCTTTACAGCCAAGTTTAAAGTAATAGTGCCAACAAAATTGTTAATATGCTTTAGCATGTGAGGAGACACAAGAACTGTTGTTAACAGGAATCAGGCTAATTGAACTTGCAAACTCTTTAGTTTTACTGTTGCCAAATACTTTACTTCAACTCAGGAAGGTGCTGAGAACCTGTGCTAAGACCCTTCCACCTCCCCTTAGGAAATGCCAGCTTTAGTGAACACACTAGAACACGACCAAAATTTCTCATACAGCACTTGAACGGAGTAGCAGAGACAGCTACAGTCCTTGGAAATTCCTTTCTCTCACAAAGCTTCCCTCTGGACGTGTATGTGGAAGACACACATGTATGGATATGTGCACACAGAATAGTATAACTAAGCTCTGCGAAATGGAATTTAAGCAAAATGGAAACCACGTGGTCACGTTACTGTGGCAGGGAGCCTGGACTCTCAGCCTTCACTACTAACTCAGTCCTGGGCTAACAGCAGCTACATGGCTTCCAGCTGGCTGAAAACAGGGCAGAGTGCTCTGCCCTAGCTGCAAAAATACCACAGGCATTCCCTGTGTTACTGACCTAATACTTCTTAGTACATTAGTTTACTTCAGATCAAAAGAACCTGGATACCCTGTGAAAAGCTCAAGCACTGTGAATATTAATTTGTCATCAGAGCAAAAGTCTGTTGGTACCCACTGGTGTCTCATAGGCCTGTATTATTCTTTTTGAAAAACACACATCCTGGCAGCAGACACCACTGTTGTTCCTAAAGGAACACCCGACCTGCATCAGCCAGCAGCACTAGGGCTGCAGGGCTGGCTGCAGGCTCAGACATGGAAAGCTACAGGCTGTCAAAGGAGATGATACAATGGACACATGCAGCCGTAGTGCTGAGGGTATTTTGCTTATCTTGCTGGGCAGCAAGACTATCCAAAGAATTATTACTACTTTATTTACAGACATCTTTTATAAAATAGACATGAGAGCACAGCCACGCTCAGGTTTATTTACAGCATGGTAGGTGAATGTAGTCCTGGAAACTCATGTGCAAGAAGGCAGCCCCCACACTGGATCTGAACAACCTGAGTTTGCACTCCCTACAGCAGGAGTGTTCATGGCTGCACTGGGAGTGGTGGTAGCAAGAGTCTTACTTCCACCCATACCAACCGCTCTGTACCTTAATTTGCTCACTACATCAGCTGAATACTAGTGTTGGGTGGGTAGGACAGGCCCATGGCACAATTATTACTCTGGTGACACAGTCCTGGTGGGATCCTTATAGCAGCAAACATGACCTGAGACGCCTGGGTCTTTCCCTTTGTCATAAATGTTGTTAAAAAAGGAATATTAACAACTAGGATATTTTTGCAATACTTCTTATGCTAATACCTTTTGAGACTTGTAGTACAAGCCAATCTTAATGCATCCACATGCTATTCAGTAGTGATCAGACAGAACCTTTGTAAACACAATGTGATCACCACTGAATTTGTCTGAATGTGCTGGCACAGAAAAAGGAAAATCGGGTTCACAATCAATCACTCATTTTCAATGGAGATACCTGAGAAATGCCTTCCAGCTGTGTGGTTTATCTAGCATGGAAATCTCAATTTCACATATGCAAACCCAAGCTGCAGTGAGCTCAGCTCTTTGAGACAGGAGTTTTGAGGCATTGAAATTTGAAGCCTACATAGCAGGATTTCTAGAAAAACTGGTTTTGTATCAAAAAAGGGGTTTTGTTTGGTTTGGTTTGTTGTTGGGGTGGTTTTTTTTGTTTTGTTTTGTTGTTTGTTTTTTTTTAATTGAGCAGGAGCAAGAAACAAGTGAAAACGGGTGTAGTTGCAGATTTCTATCAAGGAAAGGATAATCACTAGTAAAGATCAAGGTACATAAAGAGGGCAATAACTCCAGCTTTTTACAGAAAAGACAAAAGTTTCCCTTCTGAACTCCTGACGTTGATGTGGAAGTTCCCATACTCTGTTGCCAATTCTTAAGGGCATTCAATTCATCCAAACAAAGTACTGGAAAGTGAGTAGCACTTCACAACACGCTTTCCACTGGCTGGGACTAGGCCTCTATTTTATACATCAATTAAAAATTATCTATTTAATTACCAAGTTTCCAAACCCATGATATGTAATATATTAAAGCCTTCTTGCAAATTCACTATCTTCTCAGTGCACAGAAAACCCAAACCTTTTAAAATTACTGAAGTCTTTTTATAATAAAGGCTTCTTCCCAGTTTTTCTGACACTGCTGTAGCCTTAGCTCCCTGGAAAGTGTTATGTGTCATCTTGTGTCATCTTGTACATCAAGTTTTCAACCTCAAGAAACTATCTTTTCTTGTTATATCTTGATATATAGTTTCCTGGAAATGTTCCTGAGTATGTATATCCCAGGGTACGGAATTTATGCTCTTCTGGGTGAAACTGTTATTTGCCAAATATATGTAGATGATAGAATAACAGTCTTCTATGTCAACATAACATTTATTAGCTTTTAACAAGAATTTCAATAACTTTATGATAGTAATGTGAAGATCTAAGAGAAGAGCAATTAATGTGATTGGCAGCAAACTGGAGTCAAGGATGTAAGTTGCATCAACATCAAGGCCTATTTATACTGAAAAGCACAGATTGAGTCTGAGTATCCACACTGCAAACAATGTCGTGTGCTAACTTATGTCCTGAATAATCTTCAAGAGCTTTAACAAGGAAGTAAATCTGTCTTTGAGCACCAGAACTGAACTTGCCAATTCTGTCACATGTACTATATTAAGTCAGATTCACCTCCACTATCCCTATCCTTGGAAACTGTCTTTCACATAAAAATGTGAGCCTCTCATAACATTCTCCTGACTGCTAATTTTCCTTCAGAAAACATCTGAACTTGCTTTGCCACTGATGACCCGATCTAACATTAGATTCTCACATTCACAATTCATGGAAGTTGTTAAATTACCAGGGAGACTTCAAAGAAGCCACAAAGAATATTATAGTTTTGGAAAAGCAGTCTTCTAACCAAAGAATCAAGGAACTCAATCTATATAGTTTAAAAGAAGTGAGAAACTGTCCTCTGTGTTATAAGTACTTCAATGAGGAACAAAAGTAAGCTAACAGGAGGCTCTTCAATTTCTAAGCAAAGGATTAAAAACAATCACTCTCTAAACTAACTGAAAGCTAAACAAACTCACAATGTTTGATAATTACTTGGCAAACTACCAAGGAAAGTAATTATCCATTGGGCACTAATGAAGTATGTTTTACCTGTAACGCTTAAAGGAAGAGTAAATGTTTTTTCCCTTCTGAGACTATGACCCTCCTTGAAGCAGAAATTAATTCAGGGAGGTCCCATGGCCTGTCTTATACAGATCAGGCTGGGTGATCCTAAAAGACCTTCCTGCCTTAGAAAGAATCATGATGAATCTTCAAGGAGAAACACAAGTTGCAAGTACCTCTTTTGGTATTTAAATCCAAATGGTCTCAGATTACAGCTTGTGAACAGCTGCTAGCTATTAATGTGTAATTAAATCAAAGACACAATTAAAAATCTCTTGATATTATCTATTCTTTGTAAATCCTGCCTAAGGCAAAACACTGTGAAGAAGAAAAGTTTCATCAGAGTCTGAGCAAGTTATTGCAGGTCAAATTATCATAACACCTTCCATTTTTGCAAGCTAGCTTTTTGCCGTGGGTTATGCAATATTGCTAGGTAGAGACAGACAGTTTGTATGATAAGGAAAAGTTTCTATGGGTCTGGCTTTCTGCGTATGGAATCTTGCCTCTGCCAATGTGAAGTCACTTCTTTCAGCATTTCTCTTCAGAAGGTGGGAATAGCTGCATTACTGTGCATACGCCTGTTACTTCCATAGGGAAAAGTAATTCATCCCACTATATAATCCAAATACTGTCACAGATCCAAACTCTACTTGTCATGCTTGTGGACAATACCATGAGAAAAGGGTGAGGGGCCCTGTGGCTAGCTGTGTTGCTGCTGCCCACAGGCCTCACCTGGTGAGTTGCCAGCCCTGCAGTTCTGCAAGGGCACCTGAGATTGTCAAAAAATGGAGAGGTGGTAAAGTGCCTCTATGTGAGATTCCTGTTGGCATTTGGCTCTTTTCTATCTAATGGGACACTGCAAAGATGAAATTAAGTTTAAAAATAAGTAAGTTTTAAAAATTCAGAAAAGGTTTCTTTTCCAAATGTTGGGTGAAGGCTAAAACGGGAGTTTTTATATTAATTGCATAGTTAAGGCTTGACAAATGTGTCTCTGTTAATTTATACAGGTCCCGATGGAGAGAAGGCCTGGCCAAAGAAATACCGCTTTTGTGGAGCAGTATTCCAATCACCAATAGATTTCCACAAAGATATTCTCCAGTATGATTCTAATCTTTTGCCTTTGGATCTCATAGGCTATAACGTGCCCTCCACTGAACAGTTCACATTGATCAATAATGGTCATTCAGGTAAGGGATCTCAATGACAGCAAGGGATTGCAAAGGAAAGAGTTCTGGAGCTCATGATTTTTTATTTAATGGGTGAACTACTTTGAACATCAGATGAAATGAAGCCATTATGATGAAATCTTCACATCAACATACCTACATCTAGGGAACAGGCTAGGAAAAGTTGGGAATGTACTAAGTACAAATGGATTCACAGTAATCCAAATTGCCTGTGGTTTTTAAATCAACTCTAGGCATGTCAAAAGTAATTCCCGAGCTTTTCTTATTACTTTGGTTGGAGTGCTCTGAAACAGAAATGGACTTTGTGATTCTGTTAAAAAGAGATAAACTGATACAATATGTCTCTCTTGCATTGCAGCTTAATCAAAGCAGCTCAGCTGAAGTACATGAGCGAGTGAGGAAAGAAAAACAAAAGCTGGGAACACCATTCTGTTCTTTTGGCTTGAGATAGAAACCTTTTAGTGTAAAATAAGACAGGTAGATAAAAAGACAGAAAAATAAATAGAAAAAGCATACAAACATGCTCTTCACTGTGATACTAAATCATAGTCTCAGTACATTAGGTAAAAGCAGAGAAGCTGCAGTCTCATAAAGGTCTACTGTATTGACACAATATACTATACCTGTAAGCTACGCCCATGGCTTTTTGTTCCTTCCTGAAACATTTGAAGACATAGAAATAAGAACAGTTGTAATGCCCTCCTTCTTTGTATCCCGCTCCACTGCATAAGCAGCAAAAGAACCTGCATTATAAAATGGTCTCTGGCATGCTTGGTAAAAGAGGCCCAACATGCAAACATCTTTTTTTCCTCACTCTTTCAGTGGGGTCAACCTGCTCTGTAGAACATCATAAACCCGTTCTTCAGTAAGGACATGGTTCACGGTTTTTCTTTTAATCAATTTCTTTTTGATCAAAACCAGGTTGCTTTAGACTAAGAGTGGTTGGAACACCCTTTCCTTGTGAACCTTCTTTTCCTAAGAGCCTTTCTTGGTCCTGAGTAAATGATTGTGCTGCCACAGGCGAATGTATTAGGCAACAGGCAGAGAAGGAAACATTATTACTGTGGACTTTTAACAGTGACAGAGAGCAGATGGAGACGAAAGAACAACACTGAGAGCCTGTCCCTTACATAACAGCCATACAGGTAAAAGTAAATTACTTGCAGAGCTTACGTTCTGACAACGATCAACACTGTCAGACCTTGACCCTAAAACAAGACATTCAGCTGTTTCCTAATGAAAGCCAAGACAAAATATATAGGCCTCCTCTATAAAAACAGAAATTCACTTCTAAGGTCAGAGCCCTCCTCGAATGCAGGGCACGTGTGACCCACTTGAGAAATGTCACTCAGATGCAGATCTTAACTGCTCTGAGTAATGAAAAGTTCGCCTCTGTTAGAGTGATCATTACACCATCTGCTGCTATCTTCTTTTATGGCCAGAGAGGAAATAAGCAGGATGCTTAGTATTAAGGTACAAGTCATTCCTACATACAATTAATGTGCCTCCCCGGCCATCTAATCCAGATGCAATTACCTACTTCAGCTAGACTGAAAACAGCAGGGCTCAAAAAAAGCTTTTTTAGCACTAGCATAAAAATACACAGGTTTGCAGCTGGTTCTTCATTAAGGTTTTTAGCCTTGTGTCCCCTGCAAAACATGTCCAGGACATGCCAGAAACCAATTGTGTTCACACTGGAAAATAATAATTTTCAAAGAAATTGATCTGTTCTTTTACCAAACTTCTCAAAGTTAACAACTCAGATTCTACTGTGTTGAGAATTACCACCAAAATTTCTACACAAAAAAACCCAACCCAGGCTATCTTCCATGCTAGAGAGCACTAGTGAGCAGAAGGGAGGGTAATGCATCCAAAGGCCAGAGGAGTTCAATATAACAAAAGTTTAAAAATATCATGAGAAATTTTAATTTATTAAGCATTTTCAACCATTATAAAATCAGGGGGGTGCTGAAAGAAGGCACATGAACCTAAGTTTTGCTTTGACAACTCAATAACTCTCTTCAATAAGACTGAGGTAATTTTGCATTCTTCAGGGAGAAAAAAGATTTCCATTAGCAACAATTCTCACATTCAGTTCCTTTAGTTTAAACACACAGAAAAATACATTCTGAATTCTCCAGAATTGTCTCTGAAGGGAGAAAGATGACTAAAGTGTTTATCTCCTACCACAAACTGAGATGGATTTAAGACTCTGCTTTGTTCATGCTCAATACATAATATACTTAGACACAGTATTTTTATTTGCCCTGTGCTTGAAAACTGTGGTATCATTTGCTCCCATCTGGTTTTGGTCTGCTTGCAGTGAAAATGTATCTGTTGCCTACTATGCACATCAGAAACCTCCCGTTTGAATACACGGCATCTCAACTTCACCTGCACTGGGGAAACAGAAACAAGTCAGAAGGCTCAGAGCACACAGTCAGTGGGAAGCATTTTGCAGCAGAGGTAAGACAAGCTCAGAGCAGGGAAAGAAACAAAGAAGGTTGAGCAGGTCCCATGGGTATATGTCTGTAAGAGGCTGCAAGGTTTTAATCCAAGTATTTATGATCTGTGTAAAAAAAACTCCATTGTGCACCATAAAAAGGATGGACTCTGTTGTAGTGTCACGAATATACCACAAGTCTGGGAGTTAGAATTCAGATTCTAAACTCGGGACTGGAACTGAGCCACTTGAGTAATTTCAAGCAAATTACTAGGTATTTGACACCTTGGTTCTTCTCTGTAAACCAGGTATATCTTTTAGCTGCACTACATTGCTTCTCTGTCTACCTTTACTTACATCCTTTTATCACTTGTGTTCCTTCCTAATCCTAAATTTTGGATTTGGGAATAGATTTTGAAAAGCAGTACAACTTGGATATTTACACCCAAATGATTAAGAGATAAATCACTCAGAAAAATTTGCTTGCATAACAGCACTTTAGGAATCTGTTACTTCTGTAGTTACATTTAAGACTGATTTTTGCATTCTAAACATCACAAAAGTGCTAAGGTGTTACTTTTTCAAAAAAATTTACTAGTACTACAGTCAAGATGCCTTGAAGATGAAATGATCAATCTTATTTCCCCCCACACTATGTAGAGGGGGGGTAACTGCTGCAGCAGAGCTGGGAGTGGGAGTGCCAGGACCTTTTGCTTTTCTCTAAAAAGATGTTACCACTACACCCAGAGATCACTGAAGGATCCCATTGTATTGTCTTAGTCTGAGGTTGCCACGCTACTCCTTTTTAGCTGTGAAGCAGAAATGTCAGCATGCCCCAGACATTACCATAACATACAATCTCCTTCTTCATAGATGCATATTGTACATTATAACACTGAGAAATACCCAGATATAAAAGCAGCAATGGACAAATCGGACGGACTGGCAGTTTTGGCTATTCTTCTTGAGGTAGGATGCTGGACCCTTTCTTTTTATTTTGTTCAGAATAGGATTTCAATCACTAAGTCATTGGAGACATTTAACATACAAAATTACCTAGATTATTTAATGATGCTGTGGCTGAATAAAGATTCTTCCTTTTCTCTTTCACTAAAAAAGGGCCAGATTCCAGCAGCACATACACAAACAGGAACAATTTTTAAGAAAAGAACATTTATGAATGTTTCCTTGTGTTTTTCAGTAAATTAACTTTAGCTATGTAAAATCCATTTTTGCATTAATTTGCAAACTAAGTATTAGTGGAGTTTATCAAACACCAGGTAACAGTGAATTTCAAAACTGTCTATTGTGGCATGAAGCAGTTTTAACACAGCAGAGAGGCAGAAGCAGACACAGCCCTGGCTTTGGCCACTGTATGTAATTAGGATTTGACCACAGACTTTGGGTCATAAACTTCCCAGATTCTTTGAATCACGGATTACAGTAAACAAGTAAATTCAATGCCTTTTTAAGATGACAGAGGACAGCTTTCCAATTTTCCCCTCTAAAGCCCCACATACAAGCAATTAAAGATAATGACAATCTCAAAGAACAATTTTTAGAAGCTTGTACATATATAAATCTCCTTTTTCTTGAGGATTAAACTCTTCAATAAAATACCCATAATGATGATTTTTAAATGTGAGGACTTTCTGCAGTGTAAAAAAAAAAGCCTGAAAACACCCAGATTTTCAAACTTCCATCAAAAAAGTGAAAATGTTCCAGTTAGCAGACAAAGCTCTAATTGTCATTAATATTATCCAAGCTCAATTCCTAGCAGCTCTAAGACTTTGACAATAATTTTGTGTCAAATTTCAGTTCATTTGGAAGTTGCAGCTGTGAAAAGTGTCAGAATATTATGAGGAATAATTCCCCAGAATATGCTAGAGAATAATACTGGGATTCTGGTTATTTCTAAGCAATGGTGTTTAAAAATCAAATACAGGAACAATGAAGATTAGGCCTTTGAAACACTTGCAGACAGGCTATTACAATTGATCTAAGGATACCAGTTTACTATGCTGTCTGGTTGTCAGAGGAGTTGCTAAGTTGCTAAGCACCAACTCTAAAGAATTCATAAAAAAAAGGCATTGATTATTACACTGAAAGGCTGCTGGTAACAGTTCAAAAACACGGCCTTGTTTGATAGTTGAGTTACAGTCCTTGCCAGCTGCCCTGTGGTACCCAATAGTGTCATTCTTTATCTTTCTGGACTGTGGGGAGCAGCAGACTGAAAAGTGTTTGTAGGTGGAAAAATGTGGCTTTGAGCGGAAACCAGTAGATGATGTGGGAAGCTCAATAGTTGAGAACTTAGGCTTGCAATGTCCTCAGAAGGAATGGTTGCTCTTCATTTGCACAGCATGCTGAACAGGCAAGGGCAATAGGGCCTTTCAAGTGCACACAAGAGGTTAAGACAACATTATGACAAAGCAGCTCTACCGGCTCCGGAGCAAGTAAGAGTATTATTGGGGTTCTGAGGATAGTCTTAACGTTTTGAGTAAAAAGAGTACTTACATCATCCTATTATATGTATATCTGGACAGTGGAGACACTTGCCTTATGACAGAGATCGTCAAATACTGCTGTCTGCTGTGTGCAGAAGCAAAGACTCATATTCAGACTGCAGTGATCTGCACAGCTGTTAATAATCTCCTCATTACAGATTGGACCCTTCAACCCATCCTATGAAAACATCTTCAGGCACTTCCAGAATGTGAAATACAAGGGTGAGTGGCTGTAAGCCTGCAATTGGACTGAGAATGGCTAAGAGTATCAGATGTCACCCTGAGAGGTATTGAACTGCCGGAAGAAGCAGTCCAGAAAACCCAGGCAAACCTGTCATAAACTGAGAAAGACTTTAAAATGCAGTGCCTTTCCATGAAGAGGACATCGCTGGCATGCTGGCATGCACCAAATGTTTCTGACTGGGCCTTACTTCTTGCACATGGTGGTTTTTGGTTAAAAGGGCCACAGTTTATCTTACAGAATTCTGAGTCAATATCTAAAACAAGATTCCTTACTAAACTGAGATAATATCTGTTAAAATGTATTTTTTTTTCCTAGCGATATGACTAAATGCGTTCTACTTAATGAAACCCAAATTCACAATACTGGTATACTCCCTGTGTAGTAATGATGCAGCATTTAACATGAATCCCCTATTTTAGATCAGACGGTCCAAGTCCCTGGTTTCAATGTTCGAGAACTGCTTCCTGACAGAATGGATGAGTATTATCGCTATGCAGGATCCCTGACAACTCCTCCTTGCTACCCTAGCGTTCTCTGGACAGTTTTCCGGCACCCTGTTAAAATTTCACAGGAGCAGGCAAGTTTAAATGCAGCATGTGTGTTCCTGATTGGTGTCTTCTAAAGAACAGTAAACACATATTCTCATTTCCTGGATTTCTCTTATGTTCCTGTGCAATTGAAAGATGACCATTGCTAAAATCCTTTAAGTGGGAAGAATATCAAAGAAGTGACATAAATCAATATCCTATTCCATTTGTGGTTAGCACATTTTCAGTTGATCAGAACAAATAAAGGACAAGCAACTGCAAAGCAATTGGTATAGCATCAGCTTGAAAATCAGTCAGTTGAGATTAATTTCTATTTTCACTATGTACTTACTCACTGCTTTGAGTCTTTCCATGAGTCACTTCAAGGTAATTTTTGTTCAGGATTCTTGTCTGAACCCTGTTCACTAAGAATTTTAGTGCTACTTTGATTCTGTGATAGGTTGGGTAGATGTTAAGTTTCTAAAAAGCATGTGATGTATTATTTGTCAATCTTGAATCCTCTGCCTTTTCTCCAATATATGTTTTTATGCTCACCTAATTAACTGGTTTTGCTCTTATGTGGTCACTTATATAAACTCCCAATCATTATCTTCTGATTCACCTAATTATAAACAAAGGAGAAAAATGTTATTATCAAAACCTTTGAACAAGTTACTGCATGCTCCTTGTTATGAAAGTCCATTCTTAATTTTGTCCACTCTGCCAGATGATGTCTTTACCAAACTAGAGAGTTCTTTTATAAAGTAGCTATTAATACTGTCTAGGAATTACATTGTGCTAGGGAGAACATGCTGCAAACGGCCACCTGCTTTCCTCCCATCCAGTTTTCCTGGCAGATAATTACTAAGGAGGATTAATTTTCTCAGGATGTAAACAAAATACAGATATGGGTTTGGAGATGTCTCACTGTTTACACATTATGCTGTATTTGGCTCACAGCAATGCAAGACTTAAGTATTACTTAATTACTTAACTCTACCCATTAACTATTCCTTTGATTTCAAACACATGCTCTCAGTGACCCTACACTGGGGTTGCTTTTTCTGTATTTTGGGAGCTGAACAGGCTGCTTTTCCCTTTACAGTTACTGGCACTGGAAACTGCCATGTACTGCACAGGGAGTGATGACCCAGAACCCCTGGAAATGGTCAATAACTTCCGAAGTGTTCAGGAATTTCATGAAAGGCTGGTTTTTATCTCCTTCCATGAAGGTAAGCTGTATGAATCCTTCTATGCAAAGAAACAGTGCACAGTGATTTGTGTAAACTTGAAAGTCCTGTTGCACTTTACCACTACAAAAATACAGAAATCTCACTTTCCCACAGTTCACTTTGTTCCATTTTCTCTTACTGCATTGTTGCACAGGCAACTGGGAATAAAGTACTCATGAAGAGCATGTAGGAAGGTTTTTTCCCACAATAGGTATCAGGCAAGCCCTGCAACACTTCTGATCAAAGGCAAGGAGATAAGGAAGACATGCTTGGCCTTGTCATGCTTAGCAGGAACACTTGCTGTCACTCCAAACACTAAGCGGTTCTCTGCAGCTGAGCTGTTTCAGTCAGCGTAAGTGCTCAAGCTGGACTTGTCTCACCAGTGACACTTGCTGATTCTCAGCAATATCAGAATTGGTTTGATGCAGAACACATATTTAAAAGGAATCACAATTTTGTCTTTTAGGGAGACTGTTTTGGGGAAATGACATAGAATGACATAGAATGACATAGAGGTCCTTGAGGAACTCAAACTTGGCAAATGGAAATAATTCATAACACTGGATTGTATGATCCAGTGTTACAAATGAAAAAAATTTGCCATCTTCTGAGGAAGAACTGATTTGAAAACTTAATTATGCAGTGTTACATAATAACAACGCATAGTTTGGTGGGGAGGTGGGAGGTTACACAAAATCCTGCATATCTGGTGAGAAGCTTAGCCAAGCCCCACAGTAAGGCATTTGACTACATTGTTTACGCTAAATATATTGTTCCAATTTCTGTGTTGTCTTGCAAAAAAATACTTTTAAGCAGTTGTGAAGCTGGCATATACAACCGAAGGTGGAATCTAGGCATGCTACTACATTATTTGAAATTGAGGGTAAAAGATTTTGGAAAGAAAAAGCAGATGCCACAAAAAAGACTGGCCGAGCAGTAGTTTTAAAATAATAAAACATGTTAGCACATGATTTAAAATTTGCCTGCTAGTAGTCTCTTCACTGTGTAGATGAAAGAATGGGAATATTGCGAAATATTGGGAAATTTCACACAATAGCCACTGCAGGGAACTGCAGGCAAACTGCAGTAGCTGTTGTTGCCATTCCCCTCTGCAGACAGTCCCTTTCATAGTACAACTTTTTAATATAAAGCTATGAAGAAGAAAAGTGAAAATTAGAGATCAGCCAAAACAAATCCCAGACAAAATATTTCTCTGAAATCAGAGATTATTTAGATTCGTCATCAAAAGTTGGCTGTCTCTTTGTCAGATTAGCTGCATCAAAACTCCCATCCAGAGCAGTGTGGAGCATCAGCAGCATTTGTCCCTTTTTTGAATTAAATCTTCATCATTGGGATAAAACCCAGAGATAATTTCAGAAGTTATTCTGTGGCTGGGGTTGATCTCAGTTCTCAGAGAAACATTTAAAAATCTTTCTTAGACTTACCATAAGAGGAACATAATTCTACCATGAAGTTTGAGTGCCTTCTCTGGAATTATTGCACATAACATAATTATTATCGAAATAAGCATGTTGATGCTACAGTCCTTGCTACTTAAGCACACTACTTTCATTGAGTTCTAATGTTTTAGACCTTCATTTCTCTGTATTTTTACTGAAGTAATTTTTTTTTTAACTGTTCTGAGTTGACTGACTATATGGCTTGAACCACAAACTATGACTTCCTATCCTCCAGCTCTGCTGTAAATCTCTACATTTCATAATCTCCAGAGCTCCAGTGACAAATGCAACATATCTCCTAACTTTGAGGAGCAGAGAAACTGCACAATATATCCTTTTGTTTAATGTATGACTAAGGAGATGAAGATGTTACACCCAATCAGTACACCCAAAGTCATCACTATATAACTTTGTATGTTTTACTGAGCATCTTGAAAGGTGCTCAGGTTCTGAAGGGCTCTCCTGTCTGTTCAAAGCTTCCAGGCCTACAAAAGTGACTTTC
Organism: Nycticryphes semicollaris; assembly: GCA_013400055.1. Classification (NCBI taxonomy): domain Eukaryota; kingdom Metazoa; phylum Chordata; class Aves; order Charadriiformes; family Rostratulidae; genus Nycticryphes; species Nycticryphes semicollaris. Next base: position 15,918 of record VXBJ01005170.1, read on the forward strand.
CCCAAAATAGCCGAGCAGTTTTCGCCTCCAATCCTCATTCTGGAAGCTTGGAATTCCAGATACCTCAAAAACAAGTTACCAAGCTGGTTGAGACTACAGTGCAAAGACTGTAAGCATTCACACTAGCTCTTTCCAGGGAGCAGCTGAAGCATTTTTCTGCTGTCATTGTCATTTCTCCACTTACCTCTTTGCTGATTTGCTGCCAAAGGTAGCTCATAGTCTTTCCCATTACTAGTAGCAAATAGCCAAATATTTAAGTATAAACAAAAGACTGAATATCATCGGCTACCAAAATTTTGCATCAGTCTACATGAGCTCATGTGTCAACAAAAAATAGAATTTTTCCCTTTCTGAAAGATCATGAATATCTTTCTGCTGTGTATGATGAAGAGTCTCTCCAATCTCTGTTTACACGTAGTTCCCTGCAGTAAGCAATCACCTTAATCTTACTGCTTCACAGTCAAGAACAAGTAACAGAACAACCTTCCTATCAATTTATCGGCTAAGAAAACTGATTTGTTTGTATACTGCTGGTAACAGGTGGAAACCTTATTTCTTGACTGCAATATGAGCCTGCATTAGACAAAAGCTATATCTGTGACTATATACAACTCCCACACAGGGCATACACAAGTCACAATTGGGATTTTGCTGGTTCTGTTCCTTGATTTCTCATTGTATACTATAGAAAGCCATAGTCATAATATGCTATTCTATCTTCACGCCTCTTATCAGATCCCCATGCCACCATTTGCAGAGTATAAAGGTTGTAGAACTGTGCCTCAATTTAATCTCATTTCAAAATGAGAATTACACAAGTAGTTCTCTTGTCACTAGCTTCTAAGCAAAACATATAACAAAATTACAAATTTACTAAATCATCCACAATCTTTAACAGCCCCATGGTTAATATAGAAACTGGTACTAGTTGCACAAACAATATTTTGAATAAACAAAAAGATGGCTAAATAGTGAAAAAGGGAAAGAACTAGAGCATGTCCGTTCTTTTTCTGCTTTTGTGGATTGGCCAACTAGAAACATCCCTGTCCTTCATGACATTCCTATATGACCAGAAAGAGGGTTAAAACATTCTTCCCAAAACTCCAGTCTCAAACAGCGGCTACCAACTAGAGAACTAATTGGTTCCAGAATGGCTGTTTCAGTAATCCCCTTCAAATCTCTGTTCAAATCAGATTATGTACAATGATTTTAAACAGCAGAATCAGGATTTGCCACAGCTGCCAACTGTCTGAGACCATAAGACTTCCTCTGCAGGGCCTTTCTTAAATCCATGCACAATCTACTGCAATGTCACTGCAGAAACACTGAAGTAATAGAAGTTCTGGAGTAAGCGGCTACTTTATGTTTAAAACCAGTTCACCATGGAATCCTAGAGATCCATCTTTTACTTTTTCTACCCTCTGAATTTGTCCAGATTCAATACCTGGTGGACCTGGCAAGGGTATGTTGCTGATTGCTAACAGCATCTATCATTTTCTGAGTCGGACTGGTCAGCCAGAAATGAGAAATGCAGTTTTCCTTCTGTTTCTTAAACTGACCTTTCAGCACCTGACTACCTTCTCTCAGAAACCACATTCAATGTTTAAAAGGAAGAGGTAGAGAGTTATAATCCATGGTCACAGTAATCAAAAATCAGATATTATGCTTTTCATCCAGGAATCTCTAAACAGTTCACAGAAATAGCGTAAGCATTATTATTTCCATCTATGGGGGAAAATTTGACCCAGATATGACTTTCTCAAAATTGTTGCTGTCAGACAGTGCCAAACCCAAGGCTCTCCCTCTAAGCCACATTATTTGGCTCCCACACAGAGGTGACACCAGCTATAAAAGCATTTTCAATGTATCTTTGAGGTTGGCATGATTTACCAGAGTTGAATTGTATGGGTTATTGCCCATCCTGCTGTTCTCACCCAGGAACTGGTCTCTATGGCTACAAAAGGCATTGCTGAGTGCTACTTGAACAGAAACCCCATTCAGTTTAAGTACATTTAATTACAAAAGCTCATTGACTCCATCAGTGAACCATAGAAAAATGTTGTGCCCATTTCAAAAAAGGTATTCATCAATCACCCCTGTAATCTCACATTCCACTTACTATGGTCACAAAGGCTCCCTCACAGGTGCAGCCCCACACCTCAAGGTAAAAAAGAAAAGGTTCCTGTAAAATCACAATTAAAGCGCACCTGATTACTGGCTGCAAGTGCTCAGCCCAGTGCAGCGAGCTGTGTCACAGGTAGGATCAGGGCATGTTTGTTAAGAAGGAAAGGAGAGGCAATACACAGAATCATGTCTTGGGATAGGCAACCACAGAAATTTGTGAAAGAAAATCTGTTGTGCACACCATAGGTCCCGATAAAGCAGGTTTTCAGATTAATATTTCTGCCTGAGCACAGATACCACAAGGTGGGGCCATTGAGCTGTGTTTGGTATCGAAAATGCAAACTGTTCCATCACCAACATATTGATGCAAATAATTAAAATGTAACTTCATGCTCACTATTAACAAGTACTACATTTCAAAGTGTCTCTAATCCTGAAGGACCACTCAGCAAAACTCAAACATGTTTATAATGTATTTTGCCTGTCAGCAATCTATTCCAATAAAATCAGTTTCACATACACGCAGCTGAAATTTATTACAATGTTCAAACTTTCCACTGCCCACAAGTTAAATGGGATCTGGTGTCTAGTTTGGATTATAGCACTGTACTGAAATACTAACTAAATTTTGTAAGAAGGATTTTCATCAAACAGAAATGCCCCCTACCATTCCTCTTCAAATTATAACCTATTTCTACAATTATGTGTTATATTTTTTGCCCATTTGACACACCTTTACTACAACAAAACCCTCCTTTTTTGAAATACAGTTTTTCTTCAGCTCCACAGGTTGCAAATTTCTTCTAATCAGTTGGACTTAAAATTAATAAAGTATCTAATAGGTGAAATGGGATACAGTTAAACTCCACCCTGTACAATTCTGTTTTCTCAACAGCAGATTTAGTAAGAAAATACTTAGATGAAATACGTGAAACCTGTCAGTTTCACTTCAAAAGGGTTCTGATCTTGCTTAGAATTTGACAAAATATAAAAAATAATGTGTAAATGGTTATGAAAATGCAGTTAAATACAGAGTGCTCACCTTCAGGATCTTTGGGAAGGCCAAAATAAATAAAAAACTTTCATTGCCAAAAATCTATATGAAGGTCATAGCAAAGACAGCATTATAATGATAATGCTCAATATCTCAATGCAATGAGATCACTCAGTTCTTTATACTAATATCCCAAATTCTTACCTTCTTAGATGCCTTAGATTTCTCAACAACAAATAACGTCACTCATTTAATGCTGTTCTGCCTTGAAAAAACAAAAGGCAGCAAATTTTAACATCCTTAGTTGACTGGGATGTTCTTCAGTTTTGCTTATGATCTCTTCTACAGTACAGCATTGAAATCCAAAGAGCGTCTGATCTGCTGTGCCTGTGTGTGCATGTTGGCTTTGTGACTTCAGCAGGTGTCTAAATTCACAGACTGTGAACTATGGATCCAGTTGTGGGATTAGGAACTTCCAGTAGACCTCTATGCAAAGTTATCCGTTTCATAGTTGCAAAGTGGTATGAGCAGGCTGTAGGAAAAGTTGCAGATGCAGCATGCAAATGTTATGACAGATTAGAGACTAACCTTCCCCTCTCAAGTAAATTAAATTCACTGTTTTGTATGCTTTCCCTCTTTTCCTAGGTTTTCTTGTTTCTGTTGTGACAGGCTGCATTCTGGGAGTTCTCATCATTCTTGCTGTAGCCATCTGGCTACTGAAGAGGAAAAGGTAAGATGTCCAGCTGTCATAGCACAGGAAAAGAAGACAAACCAAATTTTTCTTCTCACACAAAGAAGAGCTTGTTCATCCAAAACTTTGTACATTTTTTATAGTGGTGATGTTTGATCTTTTATATAACACGCTCTCTTCCTACAAGCTTTGATCTGTGTTTATCACTGTGTTATTTCTCCCATCACATATACTCTAAAGTAATTCTATTTTACTAACAGCAAAACACGTTTATATGGCTAAAATGTTAGCCTTAGCAGGAACTTGCTTCAATCATTGTGCCAAAGTGGCCACCATTCTGCCATTGTAGGAACGGTTGTTTTTTTTGTGAAAAGCAACCATATAAGGTTGTTTTTCCACAAAATAATAATTACTGGAGCAGTGCTCATGTAAACCCCTTAAGGACAGGAAATAGAGAATTGTATGTTGAGTACCAGGGAAACCACAGAACCATTTTCCACTCTATGTATGGACTGCTCTCACGAGCAGTCAGAAAATGAGAGTCCCTTTCCAGTCTAAGGCAGACAAGCAGGCTGCATCAGTAACACACTCACCCAGTTTTCATGTTTCTCAATTGCCATTTGTTCTTTTTCTTATTCTTTTTGCTAGCACTGCTGCTTCTAATTGCTTCTCGAATTCTTTCATTTTTTATTAGAATAGTAATTCCAACAAGAGGGGGATGGAGTTTCAGAAAAAAAACTCTCCCGAAGCTCGCATCATTCAAGGGGAAGAAATCTGTACTGACAAGAGACCATTTAGCCAGACTTTGCCACCAAAGCCAAATTCTGAAAAAAGACTAAGACAACAAATTTTCCTACAGCTTGCTTCCTTTGCAACCAGCATTGACTCTGCCACACAGAATGTGTTCTCCTAAAATATTTCTAACAATAAGTGACTGTGACATTTGCAGTGGTATAGAGAAAAATCATCTCATGCATGCATAATAGATAATTTTCAGTAAACAGTGGTGCTTTTCCTTCCTTGGAATTACAATTCTTTAATACGTTTGTTTTATTCTAGCTGCAAAAAGGGAGGTGAAGACAACAGAGGCGTTATCTACAAGCCAGGCACATACAAGGAGGACGAAGACATCTCCAAACTTTGATGCCCTGCTCTGTGATAACAACCCCTTTTCATTCATTGCACTGATTTATTTTGCATTGCTGGGACACATCGCTTGTTCTTGGCTAATGGTAAGCCTCAAGAGTGTTCTCAAAACATAGCAGCCAAGTATTTTCTGTAGGCCTTGTTCTCTTGCTTTCCAGGGAGATATGATCAGTGAATATTCCTGAGCTAAATTCCTCACCACATTCTTTTCATGTTTGCTGCTTACTGAGTCTGGGTCTTTTAATTGATTTTACAGTTAATCCTAAACTCCAATGTTATGGTTTATTTAGCACAGATTTTCTCACAGGTATTCAAATCTGAACTTAACAAGCTACAAACACTCTCCCCTACTAAATCAAGGAATTGAGTTTAGCACCATGAATATAAACAAGGTAAAGAGCAATGTGTATTTGAGATCAGAATTGGAACTAGGTTATCCAGCAGATGCAGGTTTTAGAAACACAGCAAATGATGCCAGTAGATTCACCAGTGGCTTTTAATAGAAATATTAGAGGAAAAGTGTAAATGCGATGAGAGCAACATGGATTGCTAATGGGGTTCAAGCCCAGGAACTCAGTGCTGAAAAAATACTACTGCCAGAGGAACTGCTCACTGTCCAGTTATTACACAGCCTCACAAATCTGTTATGGAGGTCAGCCTCTGTCATTGGAATTAGAGAATTATCTTGTGTTATTATCCTGCTCTTATTTATAGTGTGTGTATGAATGATGTGGAGATAATGCAATTGCTGCTGCTTTTAAGCAAACTTGCCATTTAATCATAAAATCTTGATTGATTTTATAGTATATATTACAATTTAAATTACATAGTAGATGGTTTCACTGATTTAGTTCTCTGAATGTAGCGATTTAATTATTAGAAAGCAATCAAAATTATTTTTTCTAACCTCATAAACTAGATACTTTTCGGTCTTACGCATTTTTGAAAGTGAGAGGCATAAATCTAACTCTGCTTCCACTGAAGACAATGTGAAATCCAGCCTAGCCCCAGATGTATATAGAACTCCTCTTGAATTTGACATCTGAAGTGAAGGTCTGAAATGCTTGTACTTCAGTAACACAGGCAGGAAGTGATCAAGCACTGGTTTATGTCTAAAATAACTTCAGGTCTGAACACTGCTAAACACTCCTAGGGAAATTCCAATCTGAACTTTATACTTCGATCCATTTAACATTCAGTAGCACTGCCACCACATTTGTGATTTTAAATAAATACATTCTTGTTGCATGCATTTTCCCCTTTAGAGATGGCAGATGCATACTTATGTTTTAGATTCTTACCCTTCCACCTCCGAGAAAATTGTTTGATGTCAAAAGCAAGCTTGTGAGTGAAAGAAGAAATAACTTATTAATACCTACTTGAAATTTAGAACCATAATCTTATGACAAAGTACATTGTGTTTGCCAGCACTTTTATGAAATATTTGAAGTTATTTAAACAGCAGCATTTGTGTGCTATGGGGAACATTACTTACTCTTTGAATACAGGTATTTAAAGACACCTGTATAGCTTCTCTTATTTCTTCTAGAAGAGTAACATTTTAATTACTATTTTAATCTTGAGCTGAGCTGATCCGAAACATTAATCAATTACTCTCTTTTGTGTACAACACCCTTGGCATCTGAAAAAGCAGCATAAAAACCTCAGTCAAGTACCATATGCTTACTGTGAGGAAAAGTTGCAAATTACAAATTACACATTAGGCAAAAAATATCTCCTTCAGAACTATTTTCTTAAGCAAAAGAACTGACAGTGGTGCCTGAGCTGAAAGAATCTAAACCCATATGTTTTCTGGGCTCTTTAGCCACTATCATTTAATAAACCTATTGAAGTATCACATTTTTTTAATACTTTCTGGAACCTTTGTTTTGCCATTCTTCCATGCACATTTCAGATGTCTGGAGAAAACAAGCATGATCAGAAAGACAGATGTAGTGAATGTGCTACCATATTAAACTAAATCAATTTACAAAAATCACAATTCACACCTTTTTAAATGGAATGACCCTTTTTTCATGCTCCAGTAGCAGAAATGAAGCCTAAATAACTTAAGCCAGGAAAGAAGTGAAAGAGTTAGATGCCACAAGGGGTGTAGGGCTCTCCTTCCATTTCCTTGTGATATAAATAAACCCATTCCTTTGTGTTACAATGCACCCATAATGTGACTATATAATCTCAAGTCCAAACTCAAGAGTATTCACTTCCTGTACACAAATACGAATATCCTCAAGGAGGTGTTTTACTGACTGTCTTACTTCCTGGTTAGGTCAAGAATTTCTGCTCTCAGGAAGAGGTTTTCAAAATAGCAGCTATGAGGTTTTCTTTTTTTTCTTCAGAAAGAAAAACTTCTCTCAGAACATCCTATCATAGTTTATATAACAAAGGTTGGTCCAACTTTGTCTAAAAGGAAGTCACTGGGGAGGTGTCATTTTAAAGAAATTAGAGCTTTCAAAAAACAAAGATTCCTGTAATAAGCAGTGTTTAGCTGTAGCCGGCTGTCCCAGAGCTTCATTCATTTCAGGGCTCAGGATCAGTAGATCTAGTAACCCCAAGCTGAAGGAACACATCAACTACAAAGAGAAATGGGAAAATGAATTATATCCTGTGTCTGGGTAGCAGGATACCCAGGACTGGACAACTGCTGGGTGGAACTTTCCCCTCAACTTTCACTTTACAAATAAATCACCAGTTTGTACCTATGCTCATTTTACAGTAGCCTGATTGTCAGCCCCACTTTCCACTTCTCTTACTGTCAAGACCTTAAAGAAATGAAAGTGGTGAACAAACGAGACCCGATGTCATCAAGTGTCCCAGAACACCAGCATCACTGCCAAACATTGCTTTTTTATTATTTACAAGTAAACAAACCTTCTGAAATTCTAAAAGAAAACTGCAAAATAGTTTTTCTTACACATTGAATGCATTTTTAAAAATCGGTTTGTGACTTAATTGGGGGGGGGGGGNACACAAAAATTCAAAAAGACACTCGTGATCGGGGTTCTGTTGTTACCTTGCAAAGAATATTTAAATCTGATTAACACTTTCACCCAATTTTATTTTCCTTGGTTTCCTTCTACTTAAAAAAAAATCAAACATCTTTCTTCATCACTAGAAAATGCAAACTGGAGCTTAACCTACCCCACAGACCTCTTCAAAAGAAGGTAATAGTTATATGCTCTACATTTCAAAAATGCCAGATAATCAGGAACATTACAGAAAAGTAAACTCCAATACTTATTTCAGTTTTGGCTGCCTATTCAATAAGTAAATGTTTACAGACAGATTTCAAATTCCCTGTACTTTACTTAAGCCTGACAAAAGCAAACAGAAGACCTTGTAACACACACACAAAATTTCCCATCATGTTCAACCTTCACAGTGGATGAAAAAACACCAATGGCGGCTGGATGGCCTCGTGTGGCTGTACAACACTTGGAGTGGGTGCACCCAGCTGCCAAGATGAGCGCAGGCTGACATGAAGAGAGTACCCAGCACCAGAATATGCCAAAGTACCCATTTCTCTAGCAATCGGTTTAGCATGAGCTTAGCTCTTCACAAAGTTAGAAAGAAGTTCATTATCAACGTCAGTAAAATATATGTAAACAAATGTAAAAGTAGAAATTCACAGCAATTTAAAAGAATAGAACTTAGAAATTCTGCACATTTTCATTAATACATTCATTTTATCTGAGAAATATATATATATTGCATAGTCTCAGAAAAAAGCAATAGCTCCAAAAAAAGAACTCAGACATCCAATTATTTTGTTTTCTTTAAAAATCATAATTAACAACTGTTACTAAAAATAGTATGCAAGATAGTTTCGACTCCAGAGAAGTGAAATGGCGCCATCTAGTGACTTAGAGACAAGAAAATCAAGTCGGGAAAGTTGTCACTTTTACTTCCTCTGAACACCACACATTCAAGTTTAGAAACAATAGTAAAAGGAAATGTAAAAATAAACATGAATGCTGGAACGCTTACTGTGGAACAAGTAATTGAAAGTCAAGTGTTATTACTCAAGGATTATTTTTCTTCCAAACTAGGTACCTATACAGTTTTCAGTATATTATAATATTTTTGGAGGCACATACAATATAAATGTAATAGTTACATACTACTGTCCCAAGTATCTTCCTGGGAAAGCCAAATGCTTCTTAAGCAATGGCAAAACCAGCTTATTAAGGAGTTTTCTATTAATTAATGATAACACACATAGTCATCAAAATTTATTAATAAAAAACAAGTAACTTTAGATGTATCTAGCTCCTCACTGATAAAATCAAGTAATGCAGCAGCCCCTTCTCTTCAGTTAATAACAACACATCATATTTGCACAGGCATCATGATCCTACAAGTATTCAACCATTCCCATTTCCAGCAGATTGCCCAAAAGCTGCCAGCATAGAACATTTCTAAGCTATTTTTACAGAACTAAACTTTAACTGCTTCTGTACAGATTGCATACATTTTATAAAATCTTTTAGAAATTAATCTACTAGAAAAATATAGACAAAAGCAGGATGCTTGCTACTTTTAATATTTTTTCCTCTGTGCTTTTCTTAGAGGAATATGTTGAAAAAAACCTCACAGTTTTTCTCAAGAAGTCATATGACCTCTGGAGGACTATCAAGGAGGGCTTTTCCTTTTGGAAATTTGGTATACAAAAGTGAAAGAGTGAAGGAGGTTGCACAGTGAAGAGTCTCTACTCTTCAGACATTTTTCATCAATGTTTTCTCTTTTGTTCTTTGTTTCCTATGTGCAGTTAATAAATACAAAGAACAGTTTCTTTCTCTAGCAGCTCAAAAAGAACCCCAGCAAAACCCCACAACTTTAAATTTCTAGGGTATCCCACCCTAAAAATGGGACAGGTTAATTAGAGCATCAGAGAATTATCTTTTTTACAGACTGAGAAACTGAAAATACCCTATGAAGAACATTACAGTGATCTGCAGCTCTGCAGGTATCTCACTTACCCATAGCTTTATGGCAGGGCAAAGAACACTACCTATTCCTAGTTAAAACAAGATTAAAAAGGTTAACAGGTTTTCTGTTAAGAAAAGCAACAGACAGGAGAGCTGGCATTGCTCCATACTGCTGCAATCTTCAGCAAGAACAAGTGATGAAAAAGTGCATCAGGGAAATCACGGAAGAACAAGCTACTACAAGCTACTGCAGCTATGGCCCATATTTCAAGAACATACAGATAAAATCCTTTCCGGTAGAACAAGCACTGGGTCAAATAATTTTATCCATTAACCTCAACATATGCAGCTGGTCCAGATCAAATTATTTCTCTATTTCTCTGAATCACTTTGCCACAGATACCTATTTTAGCTTTAGCAGAGCACAGAAACATGCATTTGAACAGAGTGCCCTTCCTCTTTCAAAACTGAAATGAGTTTAAGCTGAAATTTCTGCCTGCAAGAATGGTTTTCAGCTGACATACAGTCAATGGGACTCTTGTAATCAGTCCTCTGAGAGCACCTGCGGAGCTCATTTGAACTTTTACAAAAACCTGTGTAATTTTCAAAATGTGATTTTTTAAAAAATTTACAGGCAAATATGGGGGGGTATTATATATATTTTCATATAATATATATAAAATAATGTAATATATAAAAATAAACATATCTAATATATTTTATATAATATATACTTTACATATTATGTGTGTAGATAGCTATATCATTTATTAATATTTCTCACTTGTTTTAACCATCATCGAGCCAAATGTAACAGAAATCCACAAACACCCATTTGAAATGATGGCTTTTCCAACCTCAACTACAGATACAGTCCTAGAACTAAAACACTTTCCAGTCATAAAAAAAGCATCAAAATAAGGAAAAGACTTGTTAGAGTATCTTCTGATTCTAAAATTTTGTATGAATATCCTGAAGGAAAACGCATGCAAATAATTCAAAGAGAATACATGAACAAATATGGCTTTTTAGGACAAACTGTTACTGTATTTTGTCTTTAAGTTAAGGGAATTCACTAACATTTAAATTTTAGGACACTGCATGTCTCAAAATAAAGTAGCAGAAAATTTTACAGGAAAACTTGCTTGTGCCCTAAACCTTGCTTTCAATGTAGGTGAACCTCTGCAGGTGCGGTCGAGTGCCCTTGTTGGAAACCACTGCTCTAGACCAAGAATGTCAGAGTTGCTGTAGAGTCTTTCAAGAGGCACTTAAGCATCTGACATCTCCTTTAAAAATGCAAGGAGCACAAACCTTTAGATCTTGAATTAGTAAAACTAGTGAGCGTGGTAGTATATAATCAGGGTAGGGGAGGGGGGTGTCTCTGGTGACCAACTGAAAATCAGAAGCACAGAGCAATTTTATTAAGAGATGGTATGACATAAAATACTGTAACTATGCTAAACACACAAGGATGGTCAAGTCTTCATCTTGGTCACACAAAAATGCTTTAGGCACTCTGACTGACTTCGTACTTCTTTGCGTTCTCTAGACACAATCATGTCTCCACACAAGGCATGCACATGTCTGCCAAAAGCTGTCAAAAGTCCAACGCAATCAGGTATCTAACTCACTGGTATGCTGAAATATACACTAATCAGAATCAGCATTGGTCACCTTTTCTCCAAAGCAAGAATATTTTAGAACGGTTTTTATAACACACATCAAAGTTTTCAGTTATTATTTGGAAACTGAAAATAGAAGTAAAATCTTTTTCTCTTGGTTTAACATTGGAAATCAATGTATTGAAAGATAAATGGCAAAAACAGCCTCATCATCATTTTGTATTTACTACATGAAACACAAGAAGCTACCCATAAAGGACATTTACTGTTTGAATTACTAAAGATTACATTTCTGTCATAAAATGGTAATTGCAGGTTAAGGTAAGTATGGCAGAATACTATGCATGCAATTCCAGGTCAGTGTAGCAAGCTGTTGCTTTTGCACTCAACTGTAATCACCCATCTGACATTGTATATAGCAGTCTAAAGGCAACACATCACGACATCAAAGGCTACCATACAACACTTGCAACCCACTTCTCAGAAAACTTACCTGACTTTATTAATTTTGTGCTCTCATTTGGATAGAATTTAAATAAAAGGAAAAAACACTTTTCAAGGTCAAATTAAATATTTCATTCTATATCCTTAAGCAAAATGCAGTTTGGAAAGTTTATTATCATTTAATCTCTTTGATCTTTACAGAAAGAGCTACAGTGTCATAAGTTGAAGAAAACTGGCAGGCAGTAACAATAACTCATGAAAACTTCCAAATATATGGTTGAAAGGCAGTTTGCTCTAACTAATACTAACTTGTAATGGAGAGCTGTGATAAATGAAATATAGACTACTTTGGTTGAAATTCCCTTTCTTTCCGAGAGGTGGCCCTTACTGTGGAATAAAGTCCAAGGGTTAATTAGTGGGGTTAACGCTATTAGCTGTGTTAGATCTTCAATTTGCATCATAGTCTCAAATTTAAAAATTAAAGTTCCTAGGTTTTATTATTCGCTTTAAAACTACAATAATTTTATTTTCTATTGTTAAACCTAACTCTTGAGAAAGTATATTGCCACAAGAGAACTGCCGATATTGAATACTGCTAGCTTCCGCATTTAAGGAATCTCTAGTAAATGGGAAATATCATGTGACTTACTTCACAAGTCTACCGTAGGTATATTGGAATAGTTCCTGGAGCAGAACAGAGAACACTACTCCAAAGGTGAGCACATTTTTCCATACTGATGTTTAATGGCTACCACCAGTTTGCAGAGCAACAAACCACACGTGAGAAGAAAGCAGCAGGGAGACCAGCCAGACAAAAGCCCTGGAGTCAAAGATAGGGGAGGGAACAAAAGAACTGTTATTCATATTGCATTTCCCACTAGCATCTGAAATTTCTAATAACAATCTCCATGAGGCAAATAAATTGGTTAGAGTTGCACAGTAAATATCACAAAAGAAATACATTCTAAAGACGAGTGCATTTCCCATGACAAGAAATTACTTTTTAAGAAAAATTAAATTAGCAATTTCATCTCTGATGTGGACAGGGTGGCTAAAAAACTGTTAAATAACTCTACCAATTTATACAAACTACATTACTACTGAAAGAGGAAGGACTAGCCTAATTACTGCGTGAGAAAATACAGAAAAGCAGGACCAGCATCTAAAACCACTTTCGGTACAGTCTGTTTCCTACCATAGCTGTGGTTCTTGGGAATACCTGCTAGGCATTGAAATAGAAATGACAACTTTCATTTCAAGTGCATATGAAAACAGAGGGCTTGCCTAAACACAGAAGCTGGAAAGGGCCCCAGCTACCTAGCACAAGGCTAGGGGCCAGGCCTTCCCCAGGTGGGCCAACCTGGCCCCCTCTGTGGCCCACGACAGCCCTTGGGGGGCAAAGGCCAGGCCGGGGTTGTGCACACCTGCATCTGGATGGGCCCTCACCGCCCTTCTCCCCCTACTGAAACCCGGCCTTGGGAGCATACTCAGGAATGCCCCAGGAGGAACCAAACCTGCCACCACCACGGGATTTTTACCCTTTTTTTAACCCCTAAGCACCACAGCACAGCAGTGAAGTGCCCGGATGGAACACTCCGTACCTGCCATCCCCAGCACTTGGCCCCAGGAGCGTGACTGAGGATGCGGGACACGAGGTTGTGGACATTTATGGACAACGGGCGCAGCTGCCAAGGATCTCTGTGGGGAGCCGGAGTGAAGGGCCCACGCTGGGGCTGGCTTTGTGGGGGAGATGTGCCCGGGGCCAAGCACCCTCAGCCGGAGGGTACGGGGTGCCTCGATGGGGGCCCGGAAGAAACGTCTGAGGAGAGGCCGGACCGTCACCATGTCACAAATACGCCCTACCCATAGGGACGGCGCCGGCTGCCTGCGGAAGCGCAGCAGCCCGGCCTGGTCTGGGCCCGGTCGCCTCCTCATCCCCAAGCCGGCCGGCAGGGCGGGGCGGCCCAGCGCCGGCCCCTTCCTCGGCAGCGACCCTGAGGCGGCCGGCCCTCTCCCGCCTTGCTGGAAGCTGCGCTCGGATGCTGGTACCCCGCCTGTACGCGGAAAACGCCGGGATTCGTGCCAAAAAGTCTAACAGACGTGCGGTAACGGCCCCGCCTGGCTGCCCCAATGCGCTCCCCTCTGCCCCTGAAGGCGGGGGCCGCCGCCTCCCCCGGTATCCTCACAGCCCGGGAAGTACTCCTTAGCCGTGTGCCCGCCGGGACTGACCCCCATCCCCGGACTTGACCGCCCCTGGGCTGAGGAGAAGGTGGTGGGCGAAGTCCGCGGATCGCCTCAGGCGGCGCTGGGCGGGAACCGGGGTCTCCCCGGCCACCTTAGCGTGTGCTAAATAGGACGTGGCACTCAAGGAAATGTTAATTAATCGAATACTATTTTTAAAGGATTACCCATCCCCACATTTTCTAATTTCAAGTACATTTACCAATGCTGTTCTGGGAAATTAATTACGAACAGTGGTTTCCTTTTCTGCATATTTTATTGGTTCAGAGCATAAATGTGAGCTTTACAAAGTTATTGCATTTCAGGTGAGGAAGCTCAGGATCAGTATTTGGCAGCATTTGAGACTAATCTCATGGACAAACTTGCTCAAGCTTCTTGGAAAAATTCCATCCTTCATCTAGAATACATACCAGAGCTAGTTAGTTGCTATGTTGCCTGGGAAAAAAAAAAGAAAAGAAAAAGAAAAAAAAAGTAAAAGTAAAGTAACACTAAGGATTTACCAGCAGCCTTGAAAATAAATTAAACATTCAAGTTTGTTATTTTTTTTAAAAAGCATTATTGACATAATGGTGTGCATTTCACTTGTAGTTAATTGGGTAAGTAAAGACTGCATTGTTCTTCAGAGATAAGGACATTGCCAGTAGGCCAATAAAACTATGTATACGGTGTCACAAATTGTGAATCTCAGCAAGTTAATAAAGGAGCCAGACCAGCAGTTCTGGAGCCTGCCATTTTCTGTCCCAAGATAAGTTGTGTTCACTGTAGCATCATCTCTATGCTGTTCCGCAAAGGTGTTAAAACTAAGTCAAAAAGGTTAGCGAGCGCAATGGTACTGCTTCCCTGAGAAATCAAAGCTGGTTGAAAAAAGTCCCTGACTCTGAGAGAGCACTGCCTAACACACAGCCTTGCCATCACCAGTCAGAGCTGTGAATCACACCTTTGGAGTGGTGGTATCAGCAGAAAGTCTCAACGGCAGTAAGTCATCTCAGTCAACTACTCAAGGAAGAGTAAATAGGGTGACATTCTCAACACATAGTGAATGTTTACAGAATTCTTGTTCACTTAGAAATCATTACACACTTTCCACAATTCATTAAACATGTTGATTCCTCCTGTGAGGAAAATGCTCGTACCCTGCTCAAAACTTAAAGCTTTATTTCATGAACTAAAGAAACAGTATGTACTGAATACATGTTATGGGGAACTTTATGTAACATTTGCTCACAGCAGAAGCTTAGTGCTGGTGTACCATGCTGAAGACAGTAAAAAAATTTTTGAAGCAACTACATAACATCCTAGAGCACTGAAAATTCTCTTCAGTATGTTTTGCATTCCATTCCATGCCCTCATGGCAAGAATAACATTATGCAACATAAAAGCTTCACTTGTATATCTCTTGAAGATGAGAACCTTTCTAAAGAAAAATTATTTTGAATTCTTATACTGATGTCTTTGATATAGTTCAAGAATTCTACAGAGCTGTTATTCAATCAGATTGGAAAAAGAATAATTTAAGAAAAAGTCAATTTACCAGGTTTTAAAAGCTGGATACATTCTGCATGTGTACCAACAACCAACAGCTTGCCTCTGGTCTACAAGTGTGCACTATTTGTACAGTAATTGCTAGTCTGCAACCAAAAATAGATCCAGGAACTGTAATAAATCACCATTTGAAAGCAGTGTGCATGTGACTGCTATTTCCTCTTAACAAATGGAGAATATGAAAGTATTTAAAATGTTACTAGGATGCAGATGCAAACTGCCAACTTCAGTGAGAACTGAAGGACTTGCAGAATTGATTTTAGGACTGCTGAACATTTAGAACCAGTTGAGATCAAGGGGATTGGCAAGTTAATGTTTAAACAGCTGACCCTAAAGCAGCAAAGCTTGTCTTTCAGAAGCAGTCTGAAAAAAACACAACAAAACAAACAAAACCAACACATAACAGTGTGTAACTCTAGCTTCCTGTTGTGTGAAGTAAAGAGACTGTTGCAGTCTAGGGTCTGGCGACCGGAAGATCTCGCGTTGTACAGAAAGATAGGGCCCCCCTCTCCCTATAGCCAATAGCGTTTAGCACTTAGTTCAGGATGTAATCAGACGGAAGTGATGTTGTGAATCCAGACTATATAATGCCGTGTTATCTATCAATAAACGCCATTTGCCGTCCACCACATTGGTGACTGCGAGCTGATGGACCGAGCGGCCTGGGGTTGGCTGACGTGCCGTTCCTGAACCAGGTCGCCACGCCTCCTGCAGGCGACAAGAGACAAAATACAGTTTATTAGATGAACAGGTAAAAAGCACAAAGTTTAGAAGCTACTTGTCACCCATGTTTCCCATTTACTCCTTAGGGTGCCCACTTGGGTGTCTCAACCATTAACCTGCTTTTGTCTTGGGCAGACAAAACCATTCTTCCCTTAGGTTTGCTAATTTTCATATCCATTGTGAGTTACTGCCAAACTGCAATAATCTGAAAGTCAAGAACTATCGCCAACAAATATGTCTGTCAAATTCCTCAATACTCAGTGTTGAAGGCAGCTGGACAAACAATGCTTGCTATATTAATTAATGATATTTGTGCCTCAGGTCACTTAAAGAGTCATACCTTTCACATAAGGCTGATTTAAAAACAACAAAAAAAGAAAGTGTTAGCAGCTTAAGTGAGTAGGTAATTCTTAATCAAACTGGAAATTGTGTCTCATGTTATCTTTACTGGCATTGCTCAGAAGTTACTTTGAAAAGTTATTTCATGACACTCAACATCTGAAAAAATGTTTCCTTATGAAGCTGAAGGCCACTGAAATAACAGATTTAAGCAATCACTGCAGGACAGAAGATGTTTCAGGAAAAATCAGTCAAGTTTAGGAACAAGTGAAGCCGTACAAAACCCCTGGTGGTTTGCCACTGAAGTTGAGCAATGCTTTACAGATACAGCTCCTTTGGAAAGGTGTCCAGCAGAGTTGCATTAAAAATAGAGTGGCAATACCAACTGTATAAAAAACACCTGGAATATTTGATACAGAATACTCCAAATATTTTTGATTATGTAACTTTTATTTGAGAGACACATTGTTGTAAAAAAGTTCACATGGAATAATAAAACCATTGGAGTGTGAAGGGTTGGTTTTTTTTTTTTAAGGGGTGGGTTTGGTTTTTTGTCTATACACATCAATACACAATTAATGACTAAGTTTACAAGTTATCCACATGACAAATTCACTTTTATCTGCAGGAGCTTTTCACATTACACCTTTATACCAGAGAGAAAATGTGCTTAAACACACACAGTAGAACACTTCTATTTCAAAATTAGGCATTTTCTCAAGGACTATACTTTTTAATCTGAATTTAGTAGCTATATAGCATCAAAATAACTGTAATTGAAGTTTTATTTGCAAAAATGTTTGTAAGGCCATAGGAATGCACTAAAATACTTAAATTCACCAGAATCAAGAAAAATCAATGGAAATCCTGCTTTTGCGGAAGAAAGAAATAAAAGTTTTATTTATAAGAATAAAAATGGCATAAGCAGTTCAGTAAATGGAGAATAAAAGACCCATTATCACCTACAGACCAATCCTTAAGAAGTTTAACATTGCAAAATTTCAGTTACATTAATAATCAAAAACAGATGCATTTTCACAAATACCACATTTATGCATTTTACATATGATTCGGGTACTTTCAAATCGTTGTCCATTCACAATATTTTAATGTGATATGTATATTCAAATACTCCTTTATTCACTTGTGAAAATGATCCACTTAATTCACTTGACTTCAGCAGACTAGCACAGGAAAGGTACTTAACAATAGGAAATACTTTCAGTTAAAAGAACTACAGGTCTGAAAAGTCAATTAGCACTGTAGAGACTGTCCCCCAAGTAGAAAAGTGAGCTGCATGAAGTTTAACCAGTGGTTTCAGCTTTAACAATAACAGAACTTCCAGACAGTAATAATAAATCAATTATTCTAGATACACCCAACGAAAACGTCTTGTGCATGTTTTGCTAAGCTAACTGACAGCTAAAACTGCAAAGCACTCAGACCAGTTTGGTTTCTGTTTGGCTGGTTTTTGGTTGGTTTTTTGTTTGTTTGTTGGCGTTTTTTTTTTAACCCCTCCAGATTACAGTGCACAGACATGAGGCTGAGGGAAAGACTTCATAAGACTCAACAGCATAAATGGCATTTTTCGTTTTATCAAAATCCACCAAAAAATGTCTGCCTTTCCTGAAAGGTTCATGGCAATTTCTGGAACAAAACAGAAATACATTTGCTGCTTAATAATAATTATATGACTTTCAGTCTAGTGGACATTAGAATACTAACTAGTTGACTGAGGTATAGTTAAGAGTCCTTCTAAACGTAGATTATATAGTCTTGAGCAAAGTAGCAACTGCACAAAACCATGTAGTACAGACCGCACGAAACAATCATAGTGATATTAGAAAAGCCTCTAGTACCCAGCATCTGACGCGTAGGCAGAACACACCATTATCATCACCCGCTCAGCTAAAGGAAAATACAGCTAAAAAAATTCCCAGAAAAACACACAGCTGATTTGCACGCTAAGATACAGCACATTTTTCAATGCCTGACATGGCAGACTGTACACAGAAAGAGCTCTACCCTGACCACAACTTAGCACACCCATAAAGTGCAGCCACTCAGCCATTATTAATACTGCCAGAGAAGAGGGGTGGGGGCAAAATAACAAAGAAAGAGAGAGAAATCTGCATTTTACCTTATCCATAAGACCACATGAAATTAGAATTCTTCAGTTTCAGCAGGGGACAACAAAATTGCATTAAATTCTTCTACAAATAGAAAAAGATGAACTTTACATGAACATTAAGCAAAGTGAAATATTTACTGCATTATTTTATCATGCATAAAGTGTATTTCCTATGGTCTTACCTCACATTTATGTACAGTTTATCACAGCTAAATGTAAGAAAATAGCGAATTTTTCTTCTCCCAACCCGATCCACGCCCTTCCTA
>VXBJ01005170.1:35189-61820 GCA_013400055.1 Nycticryphes semicollaris
ACTTACAGGCTCTTTCAAAGGGAAGTTCATGGAGACCAATATTAAATGAACATTTAACCACACAGGGAAGACAGGAAAAACAATACAAAGCATTCTGTAAACGGTGCCAAACACAGAACATGTCAGTTTTGGTTTGCAGACAACCCCTGAGATAAAAATCAAAGTATTACGACACCAAAAAAGTCAGAGGTAAATTAGTGAAAATAAACAACATTCGTAATTGGTGTCACAACACTTTCTGTATAGAAGCACTTTTTTAAACCATACAGAAAACATAACCGCTTTAGCCTGTCCGAGAAAAACATCAAGGGTAGACAACAGAGCAGTTAGGGTTGCTTCATTTTTTCACTAAACCTTGCTGCCATGAAGATTTTTCTGTTTTAGTGCAGCAACAGCAGTTTATGAGATTCGCCATCTAGTTACAATCTATTAGACTACATGTGGGGACAAGCTGATAACCACTTAAAACTTCACGGGACCAGCTACCAACATTAAACCTCCCAAAATCAAGTCTTCAAATCTAATGCTATTGGCCCGTTCAATTCCAAAATATTTACACCAGACCTAGAAATGACAAATCCAGTACCTGCCACCACAAAATGAAGTGGTTACCTGTGAGAGTGCCCAACTGGCTGTTTACAGCCAGCATGGTGTGGAAAAGCAAGCATTAAGTCAGACGTCAACTTTGACTGTGATGGAACGCACTATCCCCTAAGAACAAACATGCTTGACACAAACTTGTAGTTAAAGCTTACAATGATCCAAATTTGGCACATCAACAGAACTAAAGCACCTGTTGCTCATCAAGGAACTTTTTCAGAAGACAATACAAAACTAGTAGAACAAAGACTAGGTTATACAATGTTCAGTTGAGTAAAAAAGGCAACTACGTTTCAACTCTGCTTCTAACAGTGTAGGTCACTGTACCAGTTTTTGATGAAAAAAAAAAAAAATAACTTAACTGCTTGAGCAGACCAGAGAGGGCTTCAAACATTCAGCATTAACTGCTTAACTACATTATAGCCCTAATGTGACTGTTTCCTTAGTACCAGAACTTGACAAACTTTAGCAACTGGACAGGAAGCACTAGTTTTTGGACACCTCTGTTGTCAAGCGTCAATGATTAGCAGACATGAACAAACCATCCTTAGAATTACAGCAGAAATGGAAGTCACCTTTAGAAGCAGTCATTTCTGAACAAATGAATCCACAAAGCGGTTACTCAAAACTAATGCATTCAGCTTCCACAAGCCACTTAAGTGATAGTGATGAGGCCAATCTGTGACGATGATTTCAACTCCAGAGCGTATTTCCTCATCAGAAACAAAAAAGGTGCAGACAGTTGGAGCTCATAAAGGGAAGTTAAGTGAGGAAAGACACTGTGTTTATTCAAATAACTGAAAGGTGCATCTGTGTATCAGTGACTGGCAATTCAGAGCACAACTTCGCTAGGTCTGGTAAAGAAAGAAAAGCGACGTACTACATTCAGAATAGAAGCCATAGCTTCTGCATGAACAGATTTGTGCATCTAAGAAACAAAACCCATACAAATTGTTAAATGCCAATTGTTACAGTAATTCTCATCACTAGAGTGTCAACATCCATACTGCAGTCATGGCCATGAAGGTACAGAATTGAAAATAATGGAAGTGAGACTTAATTTTTCTCCTGGCTCTTCTGCTTGAAAATAAATTTGTTTAAATAAAGAAGAACCTGCACAAATCTGTTAAGTATCTTTTTTTACAAGTCAAAATGTGCAAATACCAATGTGAGATTGTGCTGTAACAGGCAGTAAGAGGCCAATATGGATGTGCAAAGTTAAAATAAACATAGCAGCTTTTGCAACAGGCAATAAAACAGAAAGTAAAAAAGGAAAACAAGTTAACTCTTGCATTTGTGTCTCCACTTCATAGCTTCCATATCTGAGAAAGAAGAGCCTGACAGGTCAATAGGCTTAGTGAGAAAAATCCACTTGGTATTTTGTGTATCGCAGTCTACGTTCAATGGAGCTCTCAGCAGCAGCTTGGTGGTATTATTTCTGAGGCTTTGTGACCCTGTGCTTTCAAAGAAGCAGAAAAGGTTCTAAGTGTGCTGCAGTCTATCATTAGAAGTTCATCAAAGTAGCGTGCATCGAAAGAAGCTGCTCTTCTTAGATCGGTTTTCTGTTATTTTTACTGGCCCACCTGCCCCTGATGAACTGTTGTCATTCTGGAAAAGAAAAGAGTAACAACATCATAAAATGCAAGAAAAAAAAAAAATTAGCCTAGCTTTCCTAGTTTCCTTCCTCACTTCCCCCTCTCTTTGCAGAGCAATAACCGGAGCAGACGGCTCTTGCAACTTGAGCTCCTCAATTATCCAACCTCTGGTAATCATTCAATAAAACCACCTATTTTAAAAAGAAGCATTTATCCAACAACCCAGATCTCAAGTATTAGCTGAAGGAACAACAGCCTAATTTGATGTTTAATAAAGTGAGGATCACAGTGGTATATTTCAAAGGAACACATCAGTTTCACACTGCCAAATGTTAACATTCATGGAAAATAAAAAACAATTACACACCAATGTATAATAAAATATGATAAAGCATTATTTGCTCAAATTCGATTTAGCATCCACTGTGAGCACCAGGAGTTTTCTGGCAGGGCTACTACTCAGGCAATTATTATGTCAGTCATTTCAATATATCTAGTTTGTATGCCAATTGGAAATACAAACCATTTTTCTGTTGAGCTTTGTCATAATGTCCCGTGCAAGTGTGAAAAATGCCTGGTGAGGAGTGGAAATAAAAAAAAAAAGTGTTAGTCACAAGACACATTAAAGACAAGAGAGATCTGGAGTAGCCAGACACATTAACAACACAGTATTCTGTAGACCACTGGTAGTACTTCGAGCTGCAAGGCAGCTGTTTACTTAAAATTGTAATAAACATGCTTTATAAAAAAAATAACCCTATTTTTAGTCTCTATCCCTCCAATCTTTGAAGCAAGTGAACAGACTTTCCCATCAAATACCTCTTGGGGGAAAATAAAAAATAAAAAATAAAAACTGCTGAAGAGAAGGCTGCACACAGAGTTGGTAGGGTCTTTTTTTGGCTAAACTGTATTGTACATCCCAACTAGGAACCCACACGGAGGCATGCCCGGGAATTCACATTAAGGTTAGCTTGCCTTCTGTCTCCAAAAGTTTTGCCCCTGGGCCACCAATAATGTTACTTAGGCTTCCAAAGTCCCTATTCCAAAAAAAAAAAACCCACCATAAAATCATTCTGGCAAATCTCTGTATCTCAGACTTCAATGTGTGAAGGAGCAAAGAAACTTCTGCAGCAGAAAAATTCTGCAACTGTCCAGAAGCAGGGAAAAGCAGTATCTTAGGCTATCTGGAGATATCAACAACCAACAGTTCCAGAATATATAAAACTAAACATTTCCTCTCTCATTGTGTTTGGACTATATTCCAAGAGAGACACTCGTTTAATGCAAATAAATCACAACAAATAAATTAATTCACTTCTGATCACAAGAATACGTGTCATTTCCCACAAGTTAAGCATTTGATGGAAAGAAGACTAAAGCATTACTTGCTAAATGTCTAGCCCAGCTGCATTTTTTTACTGCTTTCTTCACTTCAGAATTAAAAAAAAAAAAAAAAAAATCAGATAGCCAAGTGGTTTGGAGTAAGCACAAACTAAATGTTGTACATTTAACGACGTATAGGATTTAAAAAGAAACTGGCAGGCATGTTCTGAAAGTGCAAGTCAACCGTCTGGAGGAAATAATGAGGAAGACAGGTCATTTTCTATTAGGAGGCTATTGCTATCCATGATTGGTATTAGTCACTAGTGTTCATACTTCTGTTGTCTGCTGTAAGAATCATGGAGGCACTGAAAAACCAGGTCAAGAACTATTACAGATGCAGCACTATCCAAATGAGCCCATTCAAACTGTACAATCATCCTGCGATCAGAAAAAAGCGCTTGGCAGGCACAGCATCAGTCATGTTATTTTAAAGTAACAATCTCTCTCTAGTTTCTAGCTAATTTGTTAGCTGCGTGATCTGAAGTATGTGTTCTGGAGACTTTTAAAAGGTATCCCATCAATAGACACAGAAAGACTTTTAAATGATTATGTACAGGAACAACATTTAAGAACAAGTCTACCTTATCTGAATGAATGAATCTTAATATAACTGCCTTTTGATATGCTATTATTTTCTTGTCCATGCTTTTCGTAGAATTAAGATCCTCCCCCCACCCTCCATGGGATGACAAGAGTGACTCATGGCAAGACAGACTGGAGTAGAGCCACTCTTCCTTCCGACTGTATTTCCTGATGCTCTCATAAATAGGGATCTTGTGTTTTTCCAAAAAAAATTATTTGCAGGAAAACAGACTGCAAGTCTATAAAGTATTATAAGCCGCCTTCCTCTGCTACCATGAGCCTATGACAGTCTATGCTGATGTTTCAAGTTAACATACAAATCTTCAGTCTCATCTGCATAGTATATATTTAGTAGTAACCTAGAGGCTCCTAGACACAGTAGCATGTTATTCTGAAAGAGGATTCACTTCACTTGAATCTGATCTTGAATCCAACTTCCTGCACAAAGCATCCTTCTAAAATTAGCCCCATTCCCTGTCCGACGTACTTGCAATTTTAGTAGCAAGGCACAGAAGCCTAAAGCAATTGTTCACTACAGTAATACAGTAAACCACTCTGTTAACATCCATTTAAAAAACAATTCCAGGTATTACCAGTAAGCAAGAAATTCTAGATTTTGCAGCAGCTCTAAGTGCCACACAATTAGTGACCCGGGAGCACAGCTGGGACTTCAGGTCACAGATCAGGTCAGTAAACCCATTGGATCATGAAACATACCTCCTTAGTACTAGTTCAAGAAACACACCTCAGTTAGCACCCATCTCTTACCTCTTCCACATTTATGCTGGATTTTGCACTTGTCTCCAAAAATTTGATTCCATAATCAATTGCTAACTGTAAGAGAAGTTACAGTTAATTAGTGTTTTTGAAGTTCCTTTGTAAAAATGTTTGGAATGTTTCACATAGGTTCATAATAGAAGAGAGACTCTACGCTGCACCAAGCTTTCTGTACAAAAACAAACAAGCTTAGTTTCTGTTTTTCTCTTGCAAAACATCAAAGTTTCCAGACAATTAGGCAAAAATATTAGAACAGGTCATACCCTCATGTAAATTCAAAACTGACAAAGAGGTTAAAAAAAAGACTTATTTAGGACCTAAAAGAACACTAAGATAGAACCTTCATTGATATGGATTTATGGAGTGGACAACTACATACAACCGACCCTTAAGATCTGTTAGCAGAACTTCAGCTACTACTTTAGAACACACTACTTTAGCTGTGTACATCATGGATTATATAGTATTCTCACTTGCTTGTTTGTTCTGCAGAACAAATTCTTACTTAAGCTTTAATAACAGTGCTTATGACAAGAGCAAGTAAACATCATGGTGGAGTGCATACAGCATGATCAAGCTATAACAAAGCTTTATATTGAGATTTAGAATACTTGACCCTAGAGCAAAGGTCAACATTCTTTACAGTGTCTTTCCCCTTAAGACAACAGCACCATTACATTTCTGCAAACTTGAAGACAAGTCAAGTGCTATTTAAAAACCAAAACCCCCAAACCTGGCATCCTATGGAATATAAAAGTTTCTGAAATGAGAAGTTTGATGCCCATTCTCTCATAGGCCTGAAACATACCAAATATCCACTGGCCAAAATCCTAAGAAAAGTAGGCTTTCAAGTAAGGTAAGTTACCAAAGCTTACCTTCTCCCCTTTTTCTTTTGAGACTTGTCTTTTTTCATTCATATCACACTTGTTACCCAGGATCATTCTTTCTACATCTGAAGAGGCATGCTGAATAAAGAAAAAGTAATTACTCAGAAAAGTACAACGATATTTAAAAGAAACTGATGTGTCAAACTCATCCCCAAATGAGTATTTTATTTTTATAAAGTTATCTAATGTGAAGGCATTACTGAGAAAGAAACTGACTTCTGAAACAAGCAATTTAATATCTAAATAATAAAATAGACTGGAACACATAGTCCCAGATTAGCTTTGCCTGAGTATTATTAC
The DNA here is from genome assembly GCA_013400055.1 of Nycticryphes semicollaris. Lineage (NCBI taxonomy): Eukaryota > Metazoa > Chordata > Aves > Charadriiformes > Rostratulidae > Nycticryphes > Nycticryphes semicollaris. Next base: position 41,314 of record VXBJ01005170.1, read on the forward strand.
AGACCAGATACAGTACCCTGAGCTCTGTACCAGGCTGCAACATGCACAGGCACGTGGCTATTCCAGAAAAGTTATGGTACACACTTTACTTCAAATTGGTACACAGACATCTGGGATATTTGGTTGGAGTATCATTATGCAATACATTTGCATTTTTAAAATAGATAACTATAAAAGACTTTGTAAGTAATAACAACTTCAGCAAGAAAACTTCAGCAAGATGACTCTTCTTGCCCTGTCACTATTGGATCAAATTGGTCACTAAAAGAGCAATTTTGCTTAGGAGCTGAAAAGCAATATTAAATAAAAGCCCATAGATTTTACATTTAAGGAAAAATACCCAGTAAGATTCTGTTCTCTGAACACAGCCTCACTAAAACTAAGGTTTTGCCTCTAACTTCATAAAGACCTATCCCTACTTGACAGCATGCCCCATTAAATAATTTACAGTATGTTAGCAAGAAGGACACTCAAGACCAAATGAAAATGTCAAAAATATCTAATTGAACAAAACCACAACACAGTAACAACTGCAATTAAACAGATCTGTCATCATCTCAGTGACAGGCAGACGCAAGATCTTGCTCCTTCCCGTACCTTAGACACACCCAAAAGCAAAAGAACAACAATAAAATCCATATAGCAAGAGCAGTTTTTAAACACTTTATGCTTACTTTTTAAACTTAGATTTTTCTACCTTCTATCCCTAGATGAACGAAGTAATATTCTCCCCACTAAGAACCACTGTTGCATTCACTGCATAGTCTAATTTGGCCATATGTGTTCGCTACTATAATGAAAGTGAGAAATTACTTGATTATTAATTGTTCCAGGGAATATCATAAGATGGAATGAGTAAGAAGTACTTCCCAAAGCACCTACCTCCTCTATGTTTCTTATCCAGTTTTTTATGTTGTCAAAAGACTTTTCATTTGTGATGTCATACACCAGCATAATTCCCTAAATAAAATTAAGAAAATCTAGTTAGATGAGCCATCTAGGTTCACTTCTGATGTATCATGTGGGTTTGATTATACGTGCAAGAAATTCAACATATGACTTATGCACCTATAATCCTTTTTCAAAGCATTACACCATTGCTGAGAATTTACCCAAAATATTACTATTTGACATCTTTTGCTGCTGTTACATGTCAAATACACCACCTATATGAAGTTTTAAATTATTAGCCTACAGTCCGGAAAAGCTTAGAAATTCTATTACAACAGCAACCAGGACTCCATGGTTAAAGTCAAGTTTAGAAGCAGCAGCTTTAAGCAGTCAAAGATGATAAACCTGCGAGAGGCAATCTGCTGGGACCAGTAAAGCTGACACTGGGTGCTCTCTCCCAAGCTCTTTGACAGTTATGTGTGTATCCTAGCATGGGCTCTCAACAACGAATCAAGCATGGGGAGACACATAACACCTACATTAAGGACAGACTGCCAAGTTCACCTCCATTCCTTACTGCCTTTTCAATCATTCCTCAGACAAAGGAAAGTCCTTGGCCATGGACTAGAAGATGGGGAGATCAAGTCACTGCCAAAGTCTTTTTAAGTACTAGAAAGCTCTGATCTGGAGCCACAGCCATTACTATTTCTCCCCATCTGTATTCCCTAGCAGTGGAGTTATTTGGACCCACAGCAGCCTATGACTGTAAGAGATGTGTTCATAACAAAGCAATAAGCTTTATGGTATATAATATGGTGTAATATGGTAGCAGCATAGCTAGTAATCAGCAAATTGAAATTAATAGTGTCCCAACATAAAGTATCTCCAATCATAGCATTAGTAACCATTACAAGCAGTCGTACCACAAAGAGTGCAGGCTCCAAGTCAGTTACTTGACTTGAAGTCATTCTTAATGGTTGAAAAAGTAACAGTAGCTTTTGTAGGCAATTGTATTTACAGGCCAGGTTTTACATTCTCCACTGGCTGAAGAAAGAGCAATTCAGTGAAATACACTTTTGAGAATTAAAATAATTCATTACCTTTTTTCCAAATATTTAAATTGTTTAAAGGAGTAGATTGCATTAAAGAAACGTTGCCTGGTTACAGCTTAGCAACTTAGCTTCTTATTATATTATTATATTAAAAAAAGACAACAAGGCATGAAGTTTCATCACAAAAACAGGACTAGACAAACTACCAGCAAGTTCAAAAAACAAAAAAAACCCCAATGAAACCACAAAATTTATTCCCTTCATCGCGAGACACAATTATCCAATCCCCCAGTTAAAGACTTACATGATATAACCTTAGGAAGAGCAAACCCATTACACTAGTTATGACTAATTTTTTAAGTGAGAGCACTTACCATGGCTCCTCTGTAGTAAGCTGTTGTGATTGTGCGGAATCTCTCCTGGCCTGCTGTATCCCTAAAATTCAGTGAAAACAAGCACTTGTTGGGTGTAATTTTTACACCTTTCTGTACTTAGAGATGTCTTTTTAAACAGGGTAACAATGTACTGATACTCACTTATTAAGAAAAAATACCATTTAGAAGCTGTTTGCACAAGTTTCTTCAACCTTCAACATCTTCCTCACACCCAAGCAACCCTACTTACCTCAGTGGTTACAGCAGCACCATAAACATGTCACAAAAGCATTTATATTTCATGGATACAATAGTGCTCAGCACTACGCAGCCTTTCCTAGAATAACTAAAAGGCAGCTCTGATGCATCACACTCCTGCATTAAGCAAAAAGTGAAGCATTCGGCAGTAAAATATTTTGGGATAGTGCATTTTCACCTACCATTTCATGTATTAAAATCAGCCACTGTATCTCAGCGTGCTGATATTTAATCCTAGACGACTCGAAAGGAGTACCTGTCTGTGAGCAAACCAGAGTGTTTGGCTACTGGTCACCCTAGGGGGAGCTGGACTCCAAAGGCCCAACAAACACCAGCTTTTTTACTTAGTTACAGACACAAAGTTTTTACCAACCATTTCTGACACTTCACTTCCTTAGTCACAAGAATTCTGACTCGCACACAAGTATCACAACTATCTTTTCTAGAACTTCAGAAATCAGCAAGAGCCCTACATTCACCAGTAGCATTTTAAGAATTTGGCATGTGCAATAATTCTACTCCAAGAATACTCCTCTGCTGCTAACAAGCTCAGGCTCTACCTAACTCACTGTGCAAGAATGGGAGCATTATCACTGATCTTCACCCTGTGACTACAACCTGGTTCCAAAGCATCACAGGAGATTACATTTTATAAGGTTGCATATTTTACTTTACAGCTATGGAGGTAATATTTCTCTTCCACATGGAACAGCCAAAAGCACCTTTAAGCTTTAGGCAAAATGGGAAGTTGCTGTAACATTCACACATGAACAGGATATTTCTTGTGCTACCGAAGCAGAACCACGCCAAGAACAGGCTAGAAGAGAGCACAGACCTTATGGACAGTCAATGAATAAAAGCTATGACATTTCAGGTACATCCAGGCTCAACAGCTATGAAGTATTCCTGCTCAAAGATTAATTCAATACTCATTGAAAACTACGATTACTCGGGAATACTTACCATATTTGTAGCTTGATTTTCTTTCCATCTAATTCTATTGTTCTGATCTTGAAGTCGATTCCTGCCAGAGAAAGAGATACTTTAAGTTTTGCAATAAATGAAAAAGAAGTGTTCGGTTTCCTTTTGAAAATTTGGTAAGCGCAAATTTTGGCAAAAGAATTATTCTGAAGTTGTCATTTCTTCCAAACCCTATGAAGTGCTGAGGATGCACAAAGGTTTTCAGCTGCATCCAACACATCAAGGATAAATTATTCTGCATAATGAAAAAAGACCAAACTCAGACTCACTGCTATAATTAGTCAAGATTAGAAGAGGAAGATTTGATCTCAAAATTCTTTCATTTTACACTGATTAGTTCACTAGCTTAAGTGTATATTTTTCTCAACTTTTGACTAGCCCCTGCAGTTCAAGTCAATTCTCTAGAACTTCAGCTGGCTCTGAGGAAAAAAAAAAAACAAACCCCATACTATGACCCCTTACTTCCTTTTCAAAACCGGATGTTCAATGCAACTTAATCAGACACCACCGTAAATGGTAAACCATCACAGGAGATAAAAGCTATACAGATAGTTATTGAAGACAGATGAAGCAGATCACACATGGGACTTTTACAAAAACACCAGTTTTGGATTAAGTTAGATTTCCCACAAAGCTGCAAAAAGTATCATGGAAACACTTCTCTCCACACCACCACCACCCCTGCCCTTACATTTCAACACGGTACCCATCAGTTCTGAGACTGATTTTGAAGACAGGTTTTTAAGCCACAGGTTAAAAAAAAACAAACCAGAGTTCATTCAGAAAGGTTTAACAATGTCATTTAAAGTTTAGAGGGATCAAGCACATCTACAAATGAAAGCCAAGATTTCCAAACAGATTGGCCTTTACCCTTGACTATTTTAAGTTCCGCATCTCCAAAGCTCTATTGTAACACAGCTCAAATTGAGATTGCTCAAGTCCCACTACATGACAGCCAGATTTTTGAATCCCAGAATAGCCACCTTTATATACACCCTAATTAATCTCTTTCAAAACTAATGGGCCATTGTTTCTTTGTGACATCTTAAATAGTTACTTGATATTTAATCATAATTTGTAAAAGAATTGGAGAGACAGGGTAGCTTATTTTATTTATTTAATTTCTTTCATCAGCCATAATTTAAGTGACAATTAGCAAGAGTATCTTAATTGGGAAAACGCTGTTACTAGCCTTAAGAATTCATTCATCACTTAAACAAGAAGTTATGGGATTTTTCAATATACTACAGTATCAATTGAACATGAAATACGGACATTCATTAACTGTTTGCCTTCCATTCTTCTTGCATGTGATATTAATATTTTAATATACTGAAAATACCAAGTTTCAGCCACTTAATCTTGGTATGCTATGGATGTGCAGCTTAGCCTATTAGAATACAAATTACGAGCAGAAATATCACATCAGCACTTTTAACAGCATACAAAATTAATTTCATTAATTGAAAATACTATGACTACTGCTACAATCACAATTTCCCAAACATTCACTAGTAGATTTAAGGGCAAAAAGATACTTTCATATATTTGTATTCTTCTAAAAATGACATAAGAATGATGTGTACTTTAAAATGGTTATTATACGTAACAAAAGTTTCGCAAGTATTTCCATTTTAGATTTGATAGGATTTTGTGTCTGTCTTGCTGTAAGGATTTTCCTCCTAACTAGGGGCAATACCTGCTGAAATTACAGGCAATTGCATTCAGGTCTGAAAAGAGCTGACCTTTGCTCTGAATAAATCTTCTTTTGGCCTCAAAGGTTATAATGCACAAATACAGGTTTTCCTGGAAAGGGTATTGTATCATGGACAACAGGAATAAAGCAGTTTTAAAAGCTTCTTTGTGTCGAGGTCTGGAGTCTTAGAATTAAGCATGACAACCACCAGGAAAACTAGGTTCAGAGACTACCATGGTTAAAAATAATTCCATATGTGTTGTTAACTACTGATGCAAAGACACATCAGCATAAACAGTGAAAGACTCCCCTAGGGATGGTGTTCTGAAAAAGCAAGGTTAAGCTGTAGTTAGGTATCTGCGTGCACCAGTCCATGTCTTGCATAGACTGGCTTCTTGTGGTTACTAATTTCCCTCGCAGCACCAAAAAGATTTATACAACCACTCCTTTAATCACACTTAAAACTCAGGGTCTGCACAAAAAATATCTTCTCAGAATTTAAGATTTCTGGTAGGATCTTCACCAAAATTCTCAAATATTTCAAAGTTAAAGCGAGAATATAAAGGGGAAGGCCATAAATAAAAATGGAAATTAAGAAGCTTAACAAATGCAACTGCAACTTTTTGGAGGCTGAAATGAGATAGAAATTGGTGCTTCTTTTGTTCTTTCTCTTCAGCAGCAGGAAGTGGTGAACTGCAAGAGTTTGCAGAGCAAGCCAGCAGGAAGTGGTAGCACGTCACCCAAGTATGAGTACTGCTTTGGTTACAGTTAAATTTAAATTACACCATGTAAAACACTCCAATGACTACAGCATTTCAAAAGTAATTCTTGAGAGAAAGTTTCCTTTATTGACAAACTCTTATTTTGCACAGCCACACACTGGGATACTACAGTTTGAAAAAGGTACTCGGGTCTAGTAAAGAAGAGTAATTCGTAAACCAGAAAGTTTGTCCATAAAGGATCACACAGCTTTCACAGCTTCAAAATGCAATGTGTGATGCCATTCTCTCCACTAGGGAGAAAAACCCAGAAACCTCTGGATGTCCATCTGAAGTCGTGCTTTAGATGTTTTTAGAAAGCACAGACACCGATTAATTCTTAGAAAGCAAAGGTTAACAGGATAATTACTTTTAACCACTAAAGAGGACCTGCCACACTAAAGTCTGACACAGTGGTGTCCACCAAACCAGTCAGTACACATTAAATACAGATAAGGGAGCATCTGTTGCAAGAATCACAAACTTGCAGTTTGCAAGGATCGACGCCCAATTTGAGACCCAAACCATGCTTCGATTAGGACTGCAATTGCTTGCATTTCCCTTTCAGCATGGGGTAAAAGCAGCTAAGGGCTTATTGTTTTTCAAAATCCTTTTCAGACCCTTGGTAACTATCATCCAGGGATGCATCCTCTCTCTCCTCACTTTACTGACAGTATTTTCTCCCATAGCTTCCATCAAAACTTTGTCAAAGTACAAACCGCTCAGAGAAGTCAACACACTAAGAAGTCAGTGTCATTAGTGCCACAAAAAGACTTGCACATAAAAGCACAAGAGCTGCACGTTGCTGTATTTACCTTGCATCACTACACAAAGCTAATAAAAGCCATTGTCCAACACCACCCCACCAAATACCAGAGGCCAAGGAGACCAGCCTCACCTAGGCCTCTTGATTTAAGCCAAAAAGTCGTGTCCACCTCATACACCAATCCTGACAATACTCCTTCCACCACTCTGCTCCTACTTGCACGTTCGTTTTTATTCCAGCCAAACTAGGCAGATTTTATCCATAATTACGCTATGATGCAATAATTTTAAAGAGACACTGGGAAATGTTCCAAAGAGCTGCATTATAGCAGTACATATTAGAGACAATCTTTTTCCAGCTTTAGTACCAATGGCTTTCTACTATGAACCTTCACAAAACTAGTCTGACAATTATTAAAAATACATAAAGACAAACTGGACAGAGATGCTGAAACAGTTAATTTTGCTCCTTTAGTTTTTAGAACAGTAACTTTAACTTACTCCGGAGGCATCACTGTTACTCTTTTCTTCTCTCCTCCTCTGTGATTCTCACCCTGTATCATCAGAGCTTGTATCTCAGGTTTTGTCATGCCACAGAATCAGTTCCAGCCAGGTCTCCACTGCAGCTCTTCCCTACAGAGTACTACTGTTCAGACTTAGAGTTTGTTGTTTCTTCCTTTAAACAAAATTTCTGTTGCAGAAAATGGTGCAGCACAAAGAAAGCAAACCAGAGTGTTCTGGCTGGAGCAGGCAAACTTAAAACACAGTACCAGCAAGTATGTCACAAAAGTAAAGGTTTCTCTGGTCTCCAGTCTGCTTAGCAAGAACAGACTGGAAGGTCCATGGTCTTGAAAAACAGAAGTAGTGAAAGACAGACAGAAAAGAAACAAATTACAAATTAATGTTAAAAAAAAAAAGATAACAATTCACTTAGTAGCCACCAGCAAGCAAACGTTAGAATTCTTCATATTTACCAGTATTACACAATTAACCAGTATTTAGAGTTAATTTTTCATGTAGCTCAACATTAGTTTACAGAAGCTGGATCTTACATATAAGAGAGCTCGATGATCAGATGACAACTGCTGTCGATTCTAACCCAACTTGATTTAATAGTTTGCTCATTTCACTAAGTTCGTTTATAAATATAAAAATATTTAGTAATATTTTTCTGCTACAGTTGTAGCATGAAATCAGTCAGGAAATTAACCCCTTTCAGGATGTAAATAAATGTCAACTGCTGATATGATAAACTAGCCTGTATATTTATGTCAGTAGAGTTTTCCTCTACCTACGGCAAAGCAATACTCTATTAAAAAAAAAAAAAAAAGTACTCATTGTACCAGCATTTAAAATGGTCTAGTGGAGTTTTGTTTGGGGAGGGTGGGGTGTTGTAGTTTTTTAAATATACAAGCCAAGGGAATTAAACATGATTAAATATCTAAAATTGGCAAAGGAGCTGTGAAAAAAAATTAGTACTTGATTTGCTTGTTATAAAGAGTCTCATTTTTAGACCCATCTATCAAAGAGTGTTAAAGATGCACCACAGTATCGGATCTTGTTTATTAAACTAAACATTAAAGATCTGGTTTGGACACCCTGCACATAATATAAACCCCACCCTCCTAATGAAGTTATCTTCCTATTTATCTAAACCTTACCATCCTTTTTTAAAGTAAGAATGGAAAAAATAAAATTTAAGGGGCACAAAACATATTTCCACTGGGATTCCCTGATAAACAGAAACTTTGTGGCACTTATCACTATTGGACATAGATCACAATAAAAAGGCGTTCGTTACACGATGGGGAGAGGAGTCAAGGTACAAAGTCTTGTTGCCCTTTTTGAGCAATACAGCATCACAACAACCGGATTTCATGCATCAGCTGTCAAGTTGAGCTTACTCCAGCTTCACAGCGTTGGTCCTTCTTGTCCTACTGTGTTTATATGTAGGACAAGGGAGGTTGATTTTTTTTTTTCCCCAAGGGACAGAGTTGAAGAGGGAGAAAAATTTGCAACTTTACTGCAAGAGACAACATGCAAGGGTCTTTAAGATATATAAAAGGAAAGGAAAAAATTTTCCTGCAGTCACTCCAAGTTAAGGCCAAATGAAAAGGTACTCAGAAATGAGCAGGCAGATTTGTAAGTTACCTTCAAAAAAAGGAAGCGAGAAGAGGCAGATGACTGAAAATCAATATGCTCACCTTCAGTTTGTTGAATTCTGGGAGAGAATTACTTAGAAAATACTTCTCCCTATTGGCTTTGCTTCTGGTGAACAGCAAGTTGCAAAGATGAACACCAGAACTAGCAAGCAGTAGTTCCATCACACAGCTGTAACAGCTGATACTGTTCTGCTGATTCTCCAAAGGATGGGTTTGAGTCTGAGAGCTCTGGCACAAGCCTGTGATCTCCGCAATATTGCAGCAGCACATGCTTAATTATCAGCTGTTGCCGGCACATTTGCTTTTCATTGCGCTTTGAAGAGCTCTCAGCAATGGGTGCTGAAGGACCCCAAAGCGCTCACTCACACACCTTGCTCCCCATGAGACAACTGAGGTGCAGTTACTAGCACTGATCACGCACATGAGCTTTGTGTGGACACATGTGAACAGAACTGAAGAGTTTCAACATCTGCAGATTCCAAGCACAACCAGACCAAAAGAACAACCCTCTTCCAGAAACTTTTTCTTGTCCGTATGCATCCAACCGCTGAGGGCCATCAATTTGTTCCCATAGATCTTCCCCACAAGCTTACACAGGGATTGCTTTATTCCCCCTTGGTTCTCAGCAGTAGGTATTGCAAGTTTTGGATTAAATACACAACTATTTTTAAGGGAATATTTTCTTGTGGTACACCGGTTTACTGTCTCAATCTATACAGGCACATAAATGAAGCCTCAGAAATTTGCTCTTATATTAGATCCTTTCTTGATGGATTTCAGTAAACATAAGAAATGACCAAGTAGGAAGCAAGATCAGTGTAAAAGAACTGATGGGTGGGGAACAGTTGCAACACACCAGTGTGTCATATAGCCCCATGCAAAGGAACGAAGTCTAATAATTTTGAACTTGAACATTTGGCTTTAGTCCCTAATAACATCTGCAAGGCATTTTCAGATGATCTCAGCAATGTCTTCTATCACTATGTAGATTAAAGACAAAGTAGTCTTTTATTGCAACCATTCAAAAACATAGCAGATGAACATGAAGCAACACACTGGGGTGAAGGTCAACATTTTTTAGAAGTTGTAAGTTAAATTTATTTTAGAGTATTACACAAGCATAACCAGTTTTATTCATCCTTTTTACAACTCTAGGGACAAAGCTGTATTCTGTCATCCCAGACAGCCCTTTAAGAACCCACAAAACACTACTAAACTCAGAGTGGGCTGAATAGGCTCCTTCAGGTTAACTGGCCTTTCTTCATCTTGCTATTTACCCATACAAAGAATCTAATACTGGTGTCCTACACAGTGATACACACAGCAGTGTCTTGTAGCTTCCAAGTTGTTAATACAGTATGGTTATTAGAAGTTGAACACATTACACTGGCAAAATATATGCAAATAGCTTAAGTAGGTAAGGCAATAAAGAATGTAGGTGCCACGTGTATTTATAACATAAGGCAGTTTCCTGCTCATAAGACCTTGAAACTTACTACCAAGCTCAGACCAGTGCTCATACTGCTGAGCAAACTGCCCTTTCCTCCAGCACCTCTACTCAGATACAGCGCAGCTACCACTCTAAGCTCCCTCTCTTACAATAAACTTCTTACTATTTAAAAGGGAACAAGGGATTCAGGATACAACTTACAATCATCAGAATTTGACCAACCTGCAATTTGAAACATTCAGGTTTTTGAGAGCTCAAAACCCTATGGTATAATCTGATTATCACACTAAGATTTGAATCCAGTGCTCTTCAGGCTCTTGCTCCTAACAGTGCTCCTACAGGTTCTGCCACCACAACCCTGCATTGCAACTGTGCATAGAAAACACTAGATCCTGCAAAGTGAAATTCTCTTTCCAGTATTTTGAATTCAGAATTTACAGATTGCTTTGAGCAGCCTTTGAATTGCATGATTTTAAACACCAAAAACACTCAATCCAAATTTAAAGACTGTAAACCAACATAACAGCAGAAACATATTATTGCTTGACATGAGTAAAATTACTGTCACAACAGACCAACTGTAAAAGGGCTACCTCCCTGCAGAATATCTTTTAGAGTTTACAACCCACATACTACAGCTCCTTGAAAGTGCAGAGAAATTAACCTATGTCTATCTCTCATTCCATTTTGAATGGAAAACAAGCTACAATTGGTGGTAACTCGGTTTCAACTAAAGTAAGTTTGAAATAGATTAAAATTGCACTACTGATACAGACAGCAGAGTATGTTTATTCTCAGGATTATTTATAGACTGACTGTCTCTAAGAGGAATGCACTAACTTAGCTGCTCTGAGAATGTGCTCCTTTCAAGCCAATGTGCAAGTGGAGAGCAGCAAATGTTAAATCAGCCAAGAGACTCAAGGCTGCAGTTCTACAGCCAGCTCAAACGAGGGTAGATGCTACCACTGAAGAGTTATGACTCAATCCTCTTCTCTTTTGATCAGTTTTGCTTTCATCTGGGCGAGTTCCATACTTCAGCTTACCACCACCTGCAAGGACAACTGATGGTGTAGGCGTAACTTAGAGAACAAGTACAGAGTCACAGCCCTCCTCCATTGAATAACAGACCACAGACTCTGTTGAACCAATCATGAAATTAAAGCCCCAGTTAATACAGACCAAAAGGTGGCCCATGAGTAGCTTGCAAGCAGCTCCAATGTGGGTTCTACATCAGGGTATCACCTGACCAGCTGTGGCTCCGTTCTAGTACAGGAATTGCTATGCATGTCACACTCAACTCTGGCTAGATCTGGAACAGAAATGGCTGCACTGATCTCCCATGGTCTCAGCCCCACACTCAGCCTGTAATGCAGCAGTGGGAGATGCGTGTATCTGTCACCGACTTTGACGGTCTTCTTTCCCTCAGGTCTCTGGGATGTGCAGCACATGGCTTTCTACTGCACACACACATAAAAACCCTTTGCCACATGTTTCAAGGGGTAAGAACACCAGATTTTCCCATTTAGAAAGTGTCTTAGGAATACAAATTCTTGATTATTCTTTCAGAAGCCCAGTGCTTAGGATGAGATGATGTATGATTAGTCCTTATCAAAAGCATTATTTAATAGATAAGACCAAAAATATTGAACAGGAAGATCCTGAATCTCCTGCTTGCAAATCAGGTATGTTTCTAGATGCAGAAAACACAGAGAATGCTGTCTTTAGCCAAGATAACACCACCTGAATATTGCTTTCAGGAAAAGAAAATCAAGGCTTGCTTTATCCAAAGGTTAGCATCTTAAGCTTCCAAAAGGTCGAAAAAGTGTTTTATAAAAAAAATCCTACGTGACCAGTACTACCTTGACACTATGACTTAAAGTTCGTTGTTCACTATTTGTATACTATGCTTCAGTTGTGATGATACTAAAATTTTAGGGCTCTCACCTGATCTGAATGTCTAAATTGAATTGGTTATTCACAGAGAAAAAATAAAGACTTTTGTGGGCCATAGCATTGTCTGTTTACAACAGAAGAGCTGCTACAGGAAAAGCAATTGTACAGAGCGCCCCACAGTTCACAGTGCAAAGAAAGAAGGGGTAAGTCATTGATCACTTGGAGATTAAAGAACTCTCGCCCAGTGTAAACAATCACTTCGTATCTGTTATTCCAGCAATACCTCTGATAAGCACTGCATACATACCCCATCAGCTGCAGGTATAAAACAGGTATGGAAGACTTGTTGGGAACATTTAGTATGTATAGCACCGCTATAGCCCAATAACTTGCACTGCCAAGCGCCTCCTTGAGAGATTCAGGGATATCAAGGTAGGGGCAGCAGCAGAGGAGAAAACAAAACAAAAATGAATTGGATCATGTTAGACTGAGAAGATATAAATTACACATGACCACTACAACAATATAAGTCATTGAAGACAAGCAGTGATTGAATTTTTAGAAGTTTTATAGGAACGCAGGAACACTCCACTCACTCACTACATGGATGAGACTTCAGAGGGCACAGACCTGCTAGAACTGGAAGGAAACGTACATAGAATATGGGTACTACCAACAACACAAACAGGGATAAAATCATACTACCATTGATGGTGTGCACTCTTTGTGTAAAACAGTTCTTAGCTTTATAACTGATACTCTGGCCAAAAGGATCTGGGTTATCTATGAAGATCAAAATCTCATCCAGTAAGAATTATCCTTGTTAAGATAAATCATCTAACCTAGGTCTTTCAGTTAGAGTCTGAAATATGGTCGTGTTTTAGAAGCAAGTGTGTGAAGTACCTAGTGAGGCAGCAAAATCAGGCCAGAAATCAAAGCAGAAGGTTTAAAGTTATTGAAGTTATTTTTAAAGATGGCACTCCAGACAGACTTTGGGAACATCATTTTTATCGAAGGCTTTTTTAAACCCATGTTTTAACACTGGAGTAAGTATGTGGGAGATTTTTGATTGTGAAATAAAGGACCACTTTATTTAACTTCTAACATGAATTACAAAATAAACTTTTCTTTTTTAAAAAAATACTTTTTCTACCTAAATTAACAGACAGAACCATGTAACTTATTAGTGAAGGCTATATTTGTCTTTCTGGCACGTAACATTTTCCTTTTCCTACATTATACAAGGTTCTCTTAATGTCCACTTCACCTCCTTTTCTTGCATTGCATATTCCAGATTCTCTCTAGTCACTTCTGCTAAACCAGAGTAGTTCTCCCAATCAGCAGTTACTGTGATTTACTGCATCTTTCTTCTTTCCATGGTTGGATTGACATAGGCACCTCATTTCATCTTTAATCCTATCAGAATCCACACCATACAGCCAACATATTTTCTTGCAGCAAAGGAAAACTATTTCTCTCTGGCAGATGAAAGGAGGATTTTACTTAGGGGGAGAGGGGTGCAGGGAGCAGTGTATGTGTTCCCTGCCAGACAATCAATTTAGGTTTGTCACTTTATTAAACTCAACTTGTTCTTCCCAAGTTCCAGATTTGGTGCCAGACTCCCATTAGTGACCAGTCTGCTTTACACATTCTTAGATGTTGCCATACATATAACATAATGCCACTGACATTCAACTACAGGTTTTTCTCTGGTGCCCAAAGCAGCACAGTCTGCACAGCAGCAGCAAAACTAATAAACATCATCTTAAACTTGGACAACCGCTTGATCTCCCCCTAGCAGAAGTCTCCTGAAACATGCAGTACTTTAATTGCCTTTAAAACTGCATACAGTCTTATCAAAAGTATCATAGCTTACATTTAAGAGGAAAGCTTACTATAAACCACAAGATTCAACTGATATTACATGCAATTATTGGCCGAAACGCCTTTTAGAGGCACTAAATTACAACCCACTGCAATCCCAGCAAGTTGCTGACTTAAATTCTGATTTGCAATTCTGGCAGCTAAAAGCCTCCAGATCAACTCTGCTTGTACAAGAGTCTTACACAATGCAACTCTGTTGAAGTTACTATTATTCACAGCGCATTCACATTAGAATAAGATCAGATCTACTTCATGTATCTACAGTCAGCTTGATAGACAGGCACTTCAGTTACCATAACATCCAATTAAAGATATAAAGCAACAATATATCTTCTCAATTACAAACACACACCTAATTTCTATCACCAAAAAAATCCCCAACCCAAATCAAATACTGCATGTATTCTTCATCACCTATTACAAACTTCAGTTGAACTTTGAAATAAGTAATTTCAAAATGTGTTTCTACTAAAAGATACTCTATTGCACAAGCACTTGGAAATCCTTCCAAACTAGTAAATAAGAAATCCCCCAAAGCTGTATGTCTTCAATACCTTTCTTAAAGCCTGCATCGATCACCTAATGCATTTGTTCCTATATTTAAATGTTAGTTTGTGTTCTTAACTTCGCATTCAAACCAAGTCACAACAGCAGCTCTAAACTGCCATCCTTTCACTCACATAACCAGATCACACACAACCAAGATAGACCTCCATCTGCCAGTTAGGAACAGGCACAAAACAGTCAGACATCTGTCACGCTGTTTCAGAGTAACATGCAGCAAGAAAGATGCAACAGCATTTTTAATAAAAGCCACACAATTTCACTTACATTGCTGGCCTGTTGCAGAATACAGTAGAATAATGCAATCTTATCAACAGATGAAAATCAAAGTCCAAGATGTCTCTTTTTACCAGCTAGGTGTTAGTATAAAATTTAAGGTCACAAGAGATATGACTTTAATGCATTTAACCTACAATGTCTCCAACTATAAGACTTTGTGATAAATATCTTGCTGACCACCCATCACAAAAATGGAATCATTCTTCCAGTTTCACATTTACCTCCATAATGCTGTTTGCCCCTATTCCTGCATAAACCCTTGGCCGCCTCCTCACGCTGTACTGAAGAGATACTCAAGTCCCAGAGCCTACAAACCTTCAACATGCACTTCCATTCTGTAGGTACGAAGAACAGTGTCTCCCGAGACATTTCAACTTGTCTTAGTCACTCAAACTTTAACTTACATTTTGTTTATTATAACAGCCACTAGTAAAGTACTACTGACAACGCCTTCCTGACTCTTCCCTACCTTTGCTCATCTGTCATTGACCTGTATCTTCTTCTACAGTTCCTACCATCTGCAGAAGTCCAAAAGAAATGGATTGAATGAGGATAGGGAATGCTGAAGCTTTATGGGAGGAGGGGAAAAAAAAAACAAACAAACCAAAAACAAACCAATCATCAATGCTTTGTCTGTCGTACAAACAACCACGGTGAAGAAGAGTAGAAATATTTGATGAGGCATAATTTGACTTGAGTACATGAAAACTATTTCCATTACACGTTATAGGCATGGAAATTTCACTGCAAAAGGGAAGTTGATAATTTTGCTCGTCAAAGGATTTTCATCAAAGTGTTCAAAGGTCAGCATACACGTGCTCGATTGCTGGAGTACTGCCCTATTTTGCAAGATGTAGCCTAAGTTACTTCTGTAAAAATCAACAAATTGTTTCAGCTCTCACACACAATACTATCTAATGAAAAGTTACTTCTGTAAAAATCAACAAATTGTTTCAGCTCTCACATACAGTACTATCTAATGAAAAGTTACTTCTGTAAAAATCAACAAATTGTTTCAGCTCTCACATACAGTACTATCTTGTGTGGGCAAATTCCTCCCAAATACTGATATCATCTTGGATTAAAAAAAATAAGTTTGATAGATTTTGTTTCAGAGTCAGCAAGCCTTTGTACTAAGTCAAATGCTATCAGCTAAAAGGTTTAACTTTATTCTTGTAGAAACCAGTTTAAACAAAAACTTGAAAGGAATGCAAAGAATAAGGTTTATTATTTGGAATGACAAACCCAATCCAGTTTTACCAGACAGCACTACTTGAACAGCAAGTTAGAACACTTAGAGACTGCTCAATTAGTGATCCTTATGCACTGAAACTACTAGCAAAATGCACATGAGATACTGCAAGATAAGTTTTGCTTTAGGAGCTGTTGCAGTGTGAAAATGAGCTGACTCAACTGCATTCTACTTTCCATGTAGAACTGCACAAAAGCAGAAGTTTCCACGCAGGAAGCAAACCAAACAACGTAACCTCACATAACACATTCCCGTTGTAAAAAGAATGATCCCATGTTAACAGTGATCCTCGCTAGGGACCACAGCAGTATTATGATTTGTCGACCCTTTTGGAAATTTTCCAAACACAGCTAAAAAACCTAGCATAAAAAATTTAAAGTCACTAAAAATTTAAAGACCAAGGACCTGCCTTGCCTAAAGTTGCTTGAGGCCAATCTGTGTTTTCACAGATTCAAAACACATCCTAGAATAATCAAAAGGATCATCTGAAAGAAAGATTGCTGGTTGACTTCTTATAATGGGTAGCAAAGTTCCCTGAAAGTATTAGCTATGCCAGGTACTCAAGACAAAGACAGAAAGACTCTTGTGCCAAAAGTGCCCCCCAAAGAATAAAAAGTGTGATAAATTATAAATACACATTCACTGCACTTTTCCTCCTACTTCTTACGCGACCATTGGCCACAGGACACCAGGTTGGAAGATCTTCCTGTATGAATCAGTTCAGCCATCATTAATAGGATGACCAGAGTTTTGAGGAGAGGAGTCGAGGGACCATTCACAAACCTCTAAGCAGTCTCCAAGGCACGCTTTGCATGACAGCAGAAGAGACAGCAATGTGCAAAGTACGACACAAGCGTATCATGCAAGATGACAAAGTAACTATAATTCATTATTGACTCGTTTGTATAATATGAACATTGAGACCAAGTAAAACATATCTTCTACAATAAAGCATATCCCTCTCCTACTTCCTTTTTTTGCCCTCTTGGAAAGTGTTTCCATTGCTCTGGTAACAAGAGTGTTGTGGTTTAACCCCAGCTAAACTACTAAAGAAAAATAAGAGTGGAAAATTATAAGAAAGATATTTAGAACTTAGACATGATGTGGGCCCTTTCATCATGGCAACAAAGTTTTGATTTATTTTCTGGATGTAGAATGTAAGAAACAAAAAAGTTGAAACAGTTAAATGTTTAACCCTATGTAGTTAAGAAAAAAACCTCTCAATGACTCACCTCACTCACAAACAGCATTTACATACATACAATTAAACAATAAAATTCAACATCAACCCAGATCTCAAGCATACGCCTTCTCAGATTTCTACAGTCATCTGATCTTGTGAGCAGGAAGACAGACCACAGAACTAGGGCACCACTAAGGACACATAAAACTGTGCTTGCTAATTAAAATAATCCCGAATTGAACGCACATGCATATACCATCATATTGCAGAATCTACATTTTGGAGAACATATAACCAAAACAGTCTGGCAGCTTACACTTGTGGAAGACTCAGTGTACTATTAATTTGGAAGGCTAATCTGGAAACCTTAAAACTTCAACTGGCAGGTTAGCCTGTTTGGGAAAAGCATTGCATTCCTGCATCTCCCTCCACACCATGGTTGGCTACGCTTTATCGGTCAAGGCAGAAAAAAACCCCAAAACCCAACAAAAGCTGTTAGAAGTTGAATACCCCTAAGCTCTTCAGATGCATTAGTGATGATTATAAAACCAGCTATTATTGAGTAGCCAGCATACACTCACAGACAGAGCATGCACATGAGCGTGTCTTCAAGAACAAAGTAGATCTACAAGATGGAACTAAAAGTAACAAAAGCAATACATGACAAAGACTGAAAAAAACCTCAAGTATTTTTATTTAAGCATATGTCAGCACTTTATGAACAGTTTCACTCTTCCCTGCACTGTTAACTTTCCTCTATGTAAGTCCTTTGCTAGAAGATAAAAGGGACTGAAATAAACAAATTATAAGGAGGAAAACATACCTGTGAAATCACAAATACTAGCAATGGAATCAGAAGTATGCCTCAATTATTACAGTTTCTTCAAGTTGAAGAGTGTTGAAAATAAGGCCCTCATGAAAGCAAATATAAAGGAAGGAAAACAGCAAATCCTGTATTTACTGAATAAAGTAAGTAAAAACACCACCACACTCACAATTCTCAAGACTTCCAAGTGAATCAATGAGAAATATCAAGGGGATAAGCAGTTCAAGAAATATCAAGAAAATGGTTGGAAGACAGATGCACGCATTGGTGTTAACTATCTCTTTAAAAATATAAGAGATATTTTATATTTACTAATTAAATGCTTTTTAAACTAAACTATAGCATTTGATAATGCTTATTAGGCCTTTTATTCTAGCACACATACAGCAAAATACCATTTTAGGTAAAACGCTGCTCAGGCCTTGATCAGCTGCTGAACAGCAGCTTGATCAGATGCTTGAACAGCATTTTGAAACTGGTTGTAGAGAGAAAAGGAATATGCCATTTTAATTCTTCACAAATACTTTTTTGAAATGCAGAAAATCTATTCTTACAGCATTAGAAATACCAGCCATACCTCATTTAGTCAATCATGTCCCTCTAAAAAAAAAAAAAAATAAAAATTGTGATGATCATAGTGTACAAGGAAGAAACAACAAAATGTCTGAAAAGAGTACAGCATTTGTGTAACACAAACCAAGACACACATTATTCCACCTCAGCTTCAAATCAATTCCCTGCCAACAAAGAGTCTACTCATTCTCTTACTATTATCCTAAGATTATATCCAAGCCAGCATTCATTTCGCCCTCCTAAATGCTAGCAACCTCCACTGCAGTTTACCCCTTCATCCTGCAAAGCGGGTACTTCATTTTAATTTAAAAATTACCTCAACTACAAGTAGCTAACCATAAATCTCAAGTCTTGTCAGACTGACACTCAGCAATACCACTGTGAAGAACCTGTAAACTTTGTCTGTATTTAGTTCAGCAGAAAGTATTTTAAGGCTGACAAATCTTACAGAAATACAAGTTGTGATATATCAAAGCAGACCATTGCATCTCACTGTCACTAAGAAAGGTTAGCTGAGCTTTAGAAACCCCCTTTCACCATCAAATTTATAACTGAACTCAGCTTTTGTCAAGGAGGTTCCTCAGCCTAGTCGACCACGGAGCTTGAGCAGAATTACTCCAAATCTCAAACCCCTGAGCTACTCTGTAAAAGCGCACACACACGGGTGCAGAGGACTTGAGAAAAGAGGCGAGTGACTACTGAGGGGAGGGGCTGGGTCACTGTCACCACGCAGCTCAGCGGGCCTCAGAGCCAGCCGAAGCGGTCCGAGCCCTCTTCCACTTTCAGAAATGCACATCCAAACATGAAACGATCAACCATGAAAGCGCAGGAAAATCCGACGGGGAAGTCCCCCCGGTAGCCCCACCGGGGTTGGCGCAGGGTCCCGCCATCGCTCGGGCCGCCCCGCCGAGGAGCCCCCCCACACCTTTTGCGCACACCGGGGGCCGCGCACAGCCCAGGCCCGGCCAACTGTTGCTGCCGCTGGGGCGCGGGAAGACGCCGGGGCCGCCCGAGGACCGGCTGGCATCCCGCGGGTGCTGCGCAGGCCCCACCGGACATCCATACGGTCGCACCGCGGCCACCCACGGTCCCCACATCGCCACCACCGCGGCGACCGGGGCTCGGTGACAGTGCCCCGGCTTTTCCTCCCTCGCGGGGCCCGTAACGGCCACCTAACAGCCTACTAACGGCCGCCGGGCTCCCACGCAACGGCCGCGCACAGGCCGCCCAGCGCGGCCCCGGTCCCGGGGGTTCCTCTGCCGGCGGGAGGGCCGCGGCAAGGACCCCTCCCGCCCCCGGGGATGGCGGCGACGACCCCTCACCGATGGTGGAGATGAAGGTGGTNGCCCTATGCCCACTAACAGGAGGCAGAGCCGTGCGTCATGACGCGCCGGAAGCGCTGGGCCCGACGGGAGATGTAGTCTGGGGGCGGCGGCCTCTCGTCCCACTTCTTCCCCCGTCTCCTGAACTCTGCAGGCAACGGGTGGCTCTGCCGAGTCGAACAGCCCGCCGGACATTACTCTCTGTATTTCCGTGTGAACACAGCTCATGGAACCATAGCTTTATCTAGGTGGGAAGGGACCTTCAAGATCATAGTGCCCCACCACTGCTAATTCCACCACTGAACCACATCCCTTGGCACCACATCTACCCATCTTTTACATAC
>VXBJ01005170.1:62481-86329 GCA_013400055.1 Nycticryphes semicollaris
CGGCGGCCTCTCGTCCCACTTCTTCCCCCGTCTCCTGAACTCTGCAGGCAACGGGTGGCTCTGCCGAGTCGAACAGCCCGCCGGACATTACTCTCTGTATTTCCGTGTGAACACAGCTCATGGAACCATAGCTTTATCTAGGTGGGAAGGGACCTTCAAGATCATAGTGCCCCACCACTGCTAATTCCACCACTGAACCACATCCCTTGGCACCACATCTACCCATCTTTTACATACTTTCAGGGATGGCGACTCCACCATTTCCCTGGGCAGCCTGTTCCAACATTTGATAATCCTTTCTGTGAAGAATTTTTTCCTAATATCCATCTTAAGCCTCCCTTGGTGCAACTTGAGGCCATTTCCTCTTGTCTTACCACGTTACTTAGGAGAAGAGACCAACCTCCCTTGCTACAACTGCCTTTCAGGTTGAGTTTTAAAAACCATGACAAACTGACACTACAAAACTAAATGCTCAGAGCGTCACATCTGAGACCTTGCATTCTTGGTGCTCAAATAGCAGTGGATGCATGAGTTTTCCACACAGAAACACACACGTCACAAATTTAAGGACACTTGGAGCATCGCTATCACCAGGCAATCAGTTGGCCTCATTCTACAAGGTACTGGGATAAATTCTCTTTGGAAACTACCTCAATTTGTAAATAGAGTCATGTATTTATCTGCTCAAGTGACACAATAAATAACGGCATAATTCTCCGTGTCACCAACAAGCAGAGGGGACACGTGGGTGCGTATGTGGCCTCACATACTCACGTGTTGCTTTGGGAGTGCCATGTCAGGAAGAAACTGTTTGTTCACACAACAGAAAAATTATTTTCAGACAGTCTCAAGTAGCACTGAAAACATGGGTATTCTAAAGCAACATGTGGTTATTCCAGAGCACTTCAATAGACGCTTTTCCCCATCTTTTTCCACTGACAATTATCTCTTGGTGTGAGGCTGCCTCATTAGGTATGCATTATGCTGTGCTCCTTGGAGGATATCACAAGGTGCTATAAAAATAAACAGCATTACTGAAACACTTTAAAATGACAGCGAAGACCTATTGCTTTAATTTAATTTTAAAATTGTAGCCTTTAGACAAGCGATAAACAGAAATCTCTAATGCTACAAATCACTACAATAGTTCTCACATCCCTCTTGGGAAAACAAAGGGAAAAGAGCCATTTTCCCCAAATCATTCCTGAAGGGATTGTCATCCTGCAAGGCCTGAGCCCTCAGCCTCCTTTTCAGCCCCCTCCAGGCTTCCCCTCCCATGGGTGCAGACTGGCCCTTTCGCACCCACTGGGCAGGGCACCACTCCTGCTGCTCACCCCATGGGGGGACATGCTGCTTGGAGGAAGGCAGCAGCAAAGAGCCTCTGGATGGGACTGTGGTGTGCTAATGTGACTCAGCCAGCTAACAGCAGTCCAGAGATACCTGCTCACAGTGGTCTCCCATCTGCGGCCACATCTATTAGTTATAACTAATCGTAAAAAGTACTTTCTCACAGTTTTTTTGGTGTTAATTTGGCAAATATATACAGAATACAGAATCAAACAAAATTAGTTTTGAATATTAAAGCTCTGTCATACACAGTTAGCCTCCATATTCCAAGTTTAGGAATAAGTTCTTTACTCTGAGGGTGGTGGAACACTGGAACAGGGTGCCCAGGGAGGTGGTTGAGGCCCTTTCCCTGGAGATATTCAAGGTGAAGCTCAACGACACCCTAGGCAACCTGGTCTAGTTGGTGGTGTCCCTGCTGACTGCAAGGAGGTCAGATTAGATGACCCTAGAGGCCCCTTCCAGCCTGGACCATTCTATGGTTCTATAAGTACACAAAAAAATCACTCCATAGCATTAACCTACAATTTGATGGGGTGAAACAGGGCTCAACTAGTCTAACGCCTGGTTATTGCTGCATCTGTACAAAGTATTCTGAGGAATCACTCCAAACAAATACCTTCAGCCCTTATAATCCTTGAAAAAACAAAAGCTATTCTTCTCCTAGTTACTAATTATTCCAAATCTTCCTTGTTAAGGGTCTCACTTTAGTGGTGTTCTTGGCCAATATATGGTTGTGATAACAAACTGTCAAAAATCTGATGGCGGATCTGCTGTAAATGTCTGTGAAGGTGAATTTGGTAAGAGCTTGTCCTGAATGCTGATCTAACTTCCAGGTAATTGCACCAAAACCAAATTTTGTATCACAGATGCCATCTGTGATTCAAATAAAAAATTAATTGTTGTTTGATTGAGACCACTGGGAGACCAGGAGACCATCTGAGAGAGTGGAATCAAGGCAGAAAAACAAAGATAGGGGAATTGCCAGTTCATTTTGTTTGTTTGTTTTACACACTTGGAGACATCAGCCATGTTCAGGGTGGAATTGGGAAACATGGCTGCTTGATTCATTTTTGTACTGTATAATTAACTGTTGGGCTGTTTAGCTGTAAAGATGGGTTGTTATAATACTTATTACGTGACTGAAGTCTATAGATTATAATGGCAACGTGGCACTGAAGCAGTCAAACCAAATTGGTTAATTATTTCAGATTAGTATTACTAATCAGATTATAGGAAACTGTAAATGAAAAACTAATCTCTGAAACATTTCCCTGTATCTGTTTTTTCAGAGACATGAGTTGCTATGTATTACAGCCATATGGGAGAATAGTGCACAATCATATTTCAGCATTGAAGAGAGTAATTTGGGGGTTAATATTCACTCTTGAGTTTTGTGGAACAAATAGGCTTCCATATGTCTCTGGAGCAGTATGTTTCAATCGCCATCTGTTACTCAAGAGTAGTTTTATAGAAAAATAATGCAAATGACTTCCCTCTTTAATTACACTGGTGCTTTGCAATATTGCATTCCATTCTGATTTGGAAAAGTGCCAGTTTGCCAGATTCAAGGGACAGATGATTACTTAACCATGAACTTTAAAAACAAGATATATATATATATATATATTAAAAAAAACCTTACAGTTTTCAATTTTCTAGAACATGGGAAAACTGTAATTGTACAATTGTATACCTTGCAATGTGTTAGTAAAACTTTGAGGAGCACTATCAAAGCTGCTAAGGATCAATAACCAAGCTCCTACAATACCTGTTCCATGAAAATACTTCGAAGCCCAATATTTGTTATTGCACTAAATTGGAAAAGGCAACATTTATTTTATACTGCATTACAGTCAAACAGATCAATTAAACATTTAATTTTTATTTTTTTTTACATTGGAGAGCCACTGAGGGGAACACTGAACATGCAGGAAATAGCAAATGCTTGATACCATGGTTTACTTTTTGTCACTATAGCCATAGCATCGTAATAGCATGGTGCTGACTTGTACATTTCAAAAAAGCAGAATTTTAAAACCCTTTACAACCCCTAAAAGACTGCACAAACAGCTTTGCCTGAATACCACAGCTGAAGTTATCCAATCAACAGACATTGAGACCCAGCCACAATACAGTACAATTCCATTTATCACTGAGGTGTATGTAAAGCATCCAGTTAAAGCATCAGTTAAAGCACTCAGGTTCAGAAAGGCACTAATATGAATAGCAAAATGCAATTATTCTCTTTATTTGTGTGCAATAAATTTAGTAATCTTTACATACACATTAAGTAACCAGAAAATACTTCTTTTTCAACTCCTACATTTAAAAGAAAAAAACAGATTACATTGCCACTTTGTTCCCACTCTCATTTTCACTTTCTCAAATGACAGACATAATTACTTGTAGCTTTCAAAAATACTTTTTTCCTCTCAGTTCAAAGGTGAGACTGATTAAGTCAAATGAGAACTGTGTGAAAATCGGTCTTTAATTAAGCTCTTCTGTTCAATGCATATGAAATTGTTTCAGTACAATGTTTCAAAAAAACCCAAAACCCATCACAAAATAGAGTTTAGAACATGTTGGTAGAACTAGGATCCTGTTGGTTTGGCAATAATTGGAATCTACAGGTCCAAGTCCTACAAAATATAATCTTATGAGGGAGTCTTGCCCTGAATGCCACCTAACCGCAAATCATTAACATGAGCTTTGCTCCTTAGCTTTTGGACTCTGATAGCTAATATGATAATATTTTTGATGTCTATCTTTAACAACTACGGTTTCGGCAGATGCCTCTGTAATTTATTACTGATGATGACCATCATGTGACACTCTTTGAAAATAAGCCGCTTATTACCCAGCTCCAGGAAATATGTCTTTCACTGCAAGTAGATACTTCTACACTCATTCTACACTTGTCTTACTGCATTTGGTATCCATATGTCCTGCTTTTATTTCCTAGTTTTAAGAAGATCAGTGCATGGGTTTAATTTTTTGGGGCTTTACAAAGAACAGTGCACTAGTACACTACTTCCTTTACGCTAGTGATCTTATGAATTTTCCACATCTATGCGCTGTAGAACTTTACAAAGAAGAGGGTAAATCAAGTCATCATCAGTGAAAAAAAGAATACTTAAAGTATGTACAGTTCAATTCTAGAAAGGAAAGCCACTGCAAGACTCTTATCTACAAGTTCCATTAATTTCAAGGTTTGCTCTTCTGGCAGTGCTAAAAGTGAACCTTCTTCAAGTTCCAGTGCTAATCTAAACCATCTCAGTATAAGCATATTTAAACCAGGTGACTACGTGCCCTGGTTTACACCATTTCAATTAATATCATAATACTTAATTCTGCAGTATAGGCAAAACCACAGACAGACTGTATTCCAGATCAAACATACCACTTGAAGTGAACCTATTTATTTTGAGTGCAGCTTAGAGCTGCTTAGTGTATGGAAATCTAAACACTCTTAATGATGGTACTACAGAGAGACTCATGCAAATTTTAGTATTCTAGACAAACCACTGTAAGCATTATTAGGGTGAATTTGGTTTTTTAAAATGAGTCAATACTCACTTCCTCAGTGACCACCATCAGTTTAAACAAGGTTTTGTAGTACTGCCTCTCCCCAAAAAAAACAAAAACAAAACAACAAAAAAAAATCCCCAAAGCCTGTATTCTCACAACATCAGACAGCAAATCTTAAGGACCCACCCAAACTCAGCTGCAGGAGGCCACAAATGGAGCAGGACAGAGCAGAACTGGGTGTCAGGGGTGCTCTCCCCACTGCCACCTCCCTCACCACAGGGAGGGCTAGCTGGCTGTGCCAGCTTGGCAGGAGACCACCTCCTGGCATGTCATCAGAGACATACATTCAGCTTTTAAACAGCAAGAGACTGACACTCAAAAAGCAGAAAAAAACCCCAACTGTCACTACATTGGTTTTAAACATCTCCAGATCAGCACTTGGAAATTTTCTGTTGTCATTCCAGCAGACAGATAATGTTGTTCTTTTCTTTAAAATGGCATCAAAGCCTTTGTTTGCTGGGAGGAGGCTGGAAAGGCGAAGTCCTTCTCTTAGACCTGAATCTGTCTCTCTCTCTGTAGGCCCAGCCACCATGGTATGGACTGCATTTCTCTCCTTGTTAACTCACAACTTAAGCTCAGTGTTGCATTTCTGTTTTCTGAAGAGAATACTTCCAAAAAAAAACCAAACAAACAAAAAAAAACTTAAATCATAAGATTGAAGGCAATGCATTAGAACTGACTTACTCAGTAGGTCACTGAACTACAAGCAGTTATGAACAGGAAATGAATCTCCAAGTAAAACCAAAATAGAGAACCAGAGGAATGCGTCCAAAACACGTCCTGTTTTCAGATCATCCTGTGTGCCCCTCCTTCCACTGAAACCAATCTTTAATGTAAACTGTGACTCTAAAGTCTTCCTCAAGCACCAGAGGCTCCTTGCAGGAAAGGCACTTAAGAAATGAAAGCCAAGAGGAAGAGGTGAAGGAGGGTGGCACTTTACAAGTTCTGGGTTTTTTTTTATGGTGCTTTATACTGGGAGAAGGTATTTTCCTAAACAAAAGCTTAATTCTCCTTCAAATTCTGAATCAACAGGATTAATAGAGTCTTCCCTTTCCCTTCTGCTTGCAGTTAAGTAACATACATTTGAAAAAGACTGAAAGGTAGTAGGAACAGCTAAGACTCAAGAACTGACTGCGCTGATAACGGGACAGCACGCAGAGGAAAGTATGAGTCAGAGGCTTTCATATTAAATTCCCCATGATATAACAAGAAATACTTCCAAAATACCTCTGTCTGTGTGTCATCACCACTCCAGCACATAAAGGAAAAACTAACATGGCATTACAATGTTACGAGACAATGGTTGTGATGACGAGAAGAGGAAAACCAGTATAATGGCTTGAAGCACTACTATGCATCGGTCTATTCTTGCAGAATAATGTAGGATTCGGGGATGGGAAGAAAGTATTTCGAAAGTTGTGCACAGTGTCAGCACAGGAGAGGCCACCCCAGCTTTAAGAATATTGTTACCTCTATAAAACTTACACCTTCACTTGTGCCCATGGCAGACTTTTAAAATAATTTTTGCTAAATGCATCAGTTATCTTTTCAAAAAGGATGAGTCAACACACTGCCTGTTGTACGTTTTGGAAGACCTTTCACAATAAGCAATTTTCATAAGGTCTCTTTGTGCCACTTACTGGACTTCCAGCGAATTACACTTTTCAGTGTTCCAGGCTTGATTAAATTAAATCCAAGAGTGTTTACAGATTCTATTTGACTATTTTTATTGTCTTATGGAAAAAAACCCACTCAACCTCTTACTGAAGTATTAATGAAAAATGTTTTTTTCATTCCCATTATCTGCAATATTTTTATTTCTCATAGGTTCTCTAAATGAGTTTAAACACATAAATGATGACTAACAGGAATTCTTCAGCATTTGTCTTTATGACTGGGGTGGGAAACTGCAAAAGAATATGCAGATAGGTTGTATGCACAACATATGAGTGGCAATTTATTAAGCAGCTAGTACAAAACCAGATGGGACTTACAGATTCCATTGATGAACTGAAAATACCTGTGTCATGTATTAATCGATTAGAAAATGAGCAGAATTTTTTAAAAGAGATCTGGCCTTACATTAAGACTGTCTTTCTCTCTGCTTAATCATTATTTCAGTGTTGGAGAGAGTGAGCATTGTGGCACTGCCCTTCCAGAAACACTGTCACAGCCGTAAATAAAGGCCTCACGCTGCTTTTCCCCAAAGTGCCATTTTGTCTGTGAGAAACCAGCAGCCGCGTTACTCTGACCTCCTACAAAAATTCTATGAAGGCGGACACGCTCTCTGCGCTGACTTCCTATCCATTTAAGCAGATGCAGTGACGTGCGGGGCAACGAGTGGACGCTACTGTGGCAAACAGCCTGCCTCCAAGGAGGAGGCCCCCCGTCCCCAACCACCATAGAGCCGAGTCCGCTGGGCGCCCAGAGCGGCTCCGGCCACGCGCCCACCGGAAGCGGGCGTGGAGGGGACGGCCGCGGCGGCAGCGACCATGCCGGTGAGTTGTTTACCAGCGCAGCCCGGGCCTTCCCGCGGAGCAGAGATAACACTGAACGCTCGTCCCTAGCTGATACCAGCTCTGGGGGCTCCGGCTGACAGGAGCCACGACGCTACCGCGGTCTTCGGGGCGGGGCGGGGCGGGGGGAGCGGGCGGGAAGGCCCGATGGGTGGTTCCTGCCGCCCCAGCCCTGCGGGGCGGGCGGCTCTAGAGCTGCGGCCGTGCTCGGTTAGAGCTGTCTGTCCGCGTATACCGGTCACCGTTTAACGCGCAGTGCCTTCTCCCTCTTGTCCCACCCAGCTGGCTAAAGACTTAGTGCATCCCTCTTTGGAGGATGAGAAGAGAAAGCACAAAAAGAAACGTCTCGTCCAGAGCCCAAATTCCTACTTCATGGATGTAAAATGTCCAGGTAAAGATTTAAAAGGTTTATGTCTTACAGAAGGAACAAAACTAATTTTGTATGTGGTTCATTTTCATAAGTGGTCTGATTTATTAATTATTTTTTTTTTTTCAAGAACAGTGGTTTATCTATTCTGCAGAGAAAAAACAAGTCTGAATATTGTTTCGGGTTCTTTTAACAATAAAAGTGTTTGCAACCTTTCACAAAAGTTAATTCGAGCAATCAGATTTTTATTTTATTTTCTGGAGGTCTAGCATGAGATAATTTTTATTAAGAAATCTTAGCAAGTAGGGGGAAAAAAGCAAATCCCTGGATTTGCCTGTATGAGAAGGGAGATGAACTGGATGCCTTAAAGCATCCACAGCACACGTTTCAAATAGAAGACAAGATTGTTTTCCTCCTTTTTTTAAAGTTGGTTGATTCTGGAAAAGCACCAGACAAATTTCCACGAGGATATACACAGGCATCCTGGGAGTTTATATAAAAGGTAAAACATACACAACTGCCCCTTTCACATGGAATCATTCAGGTTGGAAGAGACCCTTGGGATCATCAAGTCCAACCATCTGCCGTACTCCACAAAGACCTTACTTACACCATATCCCCCAACACTGCATCTAAATGACTCTTAAAATGTTGATGTTAAGTAAGCTGACATCTACCTCACATATGCAGGGGTTATATTTAAGGTGTTGCCTATGTCTGCTTTTCACAGATTATCATTACTTTAACTCACAAACATCTGTATAACCAACTTCTCTATTTTTATAAACTAAAACATGGGGTGTTCTAGCACAAATACAGGAATATGCTCTCCCAGTGAACAACTTTGATCACCAGAGCTACATCCGTATCGAGGCACAGAAATTGTCATGAGGTAACTTGCCTCCTAGAAACTACTGTCGTATAAGGTTAGAGCAGTAAGAAAGTCATAGTCTTACAGCAGTGATCATCCTGACTAAGAGGGAACTGTTGCTGTATTAATCTTTCCTTATTATCTTACGTCTTTCTTGGTAGCTTAGAAGCTCCATCTAAAAATGAGGTAAATTCATTAAAAATGCTTGAAAGTAAAGTGTGGTGACTTTTTAAAAAAATACATGGTTTAAGTCTAAGCCACTGATTTATTTTTTTTGAACTTCAAACCAGTGTACATGCATGCGTATACTAAGATACTGTTAAGGTCAACGTAGGCCCATAGGTCACTGGTTATCTTCATTATTGTGGGATTAATTGGTTATTGAGTTTGAGGGATATACAGAGCAAAGAGTTGAGCTCTAAGGCGAGAGTCGTAGATGAGTATTAATCACCAGACGGCCTCATGCATCGTTCACTGGTGCTGGACATTGCTTCCTAGTTATTTAAATGTATTTGGCTCCTTTCCTGGCAAAATCCACGACGTTAAAAACTCATCATCGTTGAAGTACATATTCGTGGGAGGAAAACATTTGCTCTGGTTAAATTTTAGCAGCTAGCAGTTTTGTGCAAACAAAGATTCGTACAGTTACTATTTGTGATTTGAAGAAAGCAGAAATCTGTTATTCTACCTAATAGGAGTTCCTGCTAGCAACCAGTCTTCATTAGAGAGCTTTCTGAGGACCTTCCCTGCAACATATATTCTGTCTTTTCTTTTTGGTCCACACATGCTGAAAATGGAATCTGTGCTCACCTTTATCTATTTTCTATATCCAAATCCAGATTAAATTCTTTACAAGTTTTCTCTCCCCGATAATCAGTAAAATTACTAATTGAAAATACTTTGCAGGGAAAAGACTGAAAGCATCCCTTTGTCTAAGCCACGTCTGAGAGCAATCCCATTCCTTCTTAAGTCATAGAATTTAGAATTTGTAAACAATGTGTTGCTGGTGCCTCTTCTTGCATCTAGAATTAATGAAGTTACTCTGTGCAAGTCTTCTCATTTCAATACGACGCTAGCTTTGTAGAATGCAACCAAGCAAGTGCCTTGCATGTACCAATTATTAAACAGAAAGCAAACACAGATTTGAACAGCAGTGTTTATATTCACAGCTGCCAGACTTTGTCAACAGCAATGTTCTAGTGTTACAAGTTAAGTATTTCTCTAGCTAGATGGGTTCTTCTCTTTAGTAGAGAGGGCTAGTCTAGAACTCCTCCACTTTTTTGCAGGAGACAAACTACAGGCAAATGAGGGTTTGTCAGCCGTCGGGCTCTGTTGATTTTCGGATGGGGAGTCATACCAGTTTCAGTTACCTAATTTGTTTTCCAATGCACATTAGTAAAAGCAAGTACTTCAGACCACAATTACAATGTTTTGCTTTGGTTTACTTTGTATGCTGTGTAATGAAATACAGATCCATTTTTGGACAAGTGTGTTTAGAGTATCCAATTCAATTGCACATACAATAAAAAAAAAATAAAACCATGCTGGAAATAATGGATAGTTTAATAATGCTGTTTTCCAGGATGTTACAAGATCACGACTGTATTCAGCCATGCTCAGACGGTAGTTCTGTGTGTAGGTTGTTCAACTGTCCTGTGTCAGCCTACTGGGGGCAAAGCCAGGCTCACAGAAGGTAAGGGGCAACGTTTATCAGCCCAAGTATTTCACTAACATAAATGCACATATGTATTTATAGCCTGCAAATACCAGTTTTCAAAATCAAAGTTAAAATATTGGAATGCTTATTTTCCAACTTGCTTAGAGTTGGCTAGTAAAAATATTGTTAATGGGTCATGAATTGCAAACGTTTTTTTCAGATCCTTGTTTTTTAAATGGCTTTACAGATCTGCCAGGCAGCTAAGCAGCTATGCTGCAATCAAACACACTCGAGCTTAGGTGGTTTGCCTTGTCACTTCCTTTAGCTTATCTGTAATAAATAAATCCAACCTATCTGATTCTGAGCTAAGTTAGAGCATTAAAGGAGTAGGGTAGTTCTGCCAGGCTAAAGCCCTTCTGTGCCACTGCTAGTCAGTGGTGTCTTGCCTGTTTTTAAACAGTCGTATTGTAAGGCAGTTCTCTGGCTCATGTTGCTTAATCAAACTTTGTTTTGTATAAATTGTAAGGGAACAAATAACCACAGATAATTACATACAGATAACTACTATAGCACTAGTATATCTTGAAATGCAACCCACTGTCTGGGGTATAAAAAAAGCACTGGAAACACTTGAGGGTTTAAAAAGAATTCAAAGAACAAATCTGAATTTTATTCATGTTTTGTTTAAAGGTCAAAAGGTAAAGATATATGCAAATTGCATATTGTAGTGCTAATACCATGTGCTACTCTATGAATGTAGTTGGTTTGAGGACAGAGTACCTTAAAGAAAGCTATTAAGCAGTTTAAAAGATATCAACACTCGTAGTAGCTATTCCAGTTTGGGGTTTGTATCACTAAAGGATGGAACAGTAGATTGAAATTTTAAAAAAGCATATGGAAGAAAAGAAGTAACACCTTAGCCTTATTTTAAGCTGAATTCTATGATAGCCATGTTGTTCTGGTTGAGTTAGAGGAAACTCAAAAGCGCTACATCTTCACCTCTTGTGGTACATGAAATGTGTATTCATTGCATAAGTTTTCCTACTTATGTTGGGTGGGCAATTTTTTATTGCAGTCTGACAATTTAAGGACTGCATATATCTATATTCTTGTGATTTCTTTGCAGGCTGTTCATTTAGAAGAAAGCAACACTGAATGCATCAGCACATGGGTTTGGATCTGTGTTCCTGAAAGCCTTACCAGGTTAAAAAAGCGCCTGTTAATACAATAATGTAATTACAATTGATTTTGTAAAAATTACATGCTATTGGTGACTAATGAGCTGGAATCTCTTTTTCAATAAATGATTTCAAGTGCAAGTTTTTCCTGCAAGTTTGCAAACAACTGAGTTCTATTTTTGTAATTTTACTTAAAAACAGTGTATTGTTAATTGAGTGGAGTCATTTAATATAAACACCTTGGGCTTGATGCTTCATTCCCCTCCTTAATCATCAACTACAGCAGTGTAATGCATTTGGTGACAGAAACTGCTGTAAGAATACATTTTGTATAGTTTATTACTGCAGCTACCCTAACTGCAAGGGTTACACAGATTTAAAATGGATCATTTGCTTTCATCATTGCTTTGGTCCTTTTACTCTGTTGAGTAACGTGGTGATAAATAAAAATATGAAGTTACTCACATTCAGCTGTTTTTCTGGAATGCATGTGTTTTCCCTCCCTCAAATCTGGTCTCGAAACTGCATTTGGTATTCTATACTGAGACTTCTATACAAAAGAAAAAAAAAAAGGGGGGGGGGAAGTCTTGCAAAACACTGAAACCATTTGGTATAGAGAAGTCATATGGTGTATGTAAGCAACAGTAAGTCAGCAAACTACACTAACAGCTGTGAATGGTATCCAGTCAATAAAAAACTAGTACAGCAAAACCACAAAACCATGCATATTTTCAGTATTAAATGCTGACATTAAGTAATTACCTTTTTTCAATGAGGAAACAGGTTTCTAGTTAGTTTTTAAAAGCCATTCCTTTCTAAGTGGCTGTTAAAAAGTATTTTAAGCCATGAGAAAACAGTTGGAAGTCTTGTATGTATCTTATTTTACTAAATAAGATCTCAAGTATTAGCATCTCTTTCAAATTATCAGGTTTCTTGAAGAGCTAATTATTGTTGGGAATTTCTGTTTGACCTGTATTATTTTTATGATTTTTAAAACTTGTACATTTCTAGTGAATAAAAAAAAAACAACCCAAACCCAATATTACAACTCATTACATTTGCAAGATAAGTTTTATTTCAGTTAATTCAAACAGTGGACACTTATCAGATGTAGAAAGCAGGTGTTTGATACAGAAATAGCTGCACTAATTTAGTATACATGCATTTTAAGAAAAGTACAGCTTTATGGCAGTGCCAAACTGTGCTTTCACAATAAAGGTTAACGTAACAGCAACTTTATCATGAAAGCTGCCCTTAATTGACTGATTTCCCACACTTAATGCTGGTCCATCAAGTAACTGGTTTCAGAATAAAGACCAAAATAGCAGTATTAATTCACTTGTGACCTGAATACATGTGCTGAGGACAGATTGATTCCTAGTCTCCTGTATCTCTGCCTTCTCTTCCTCTACCATAAAAGATAAGTACTCATGATTAAGTAAATACCAAATCAGAGAAAGTCAGTGACCCGTATTGTTCCAGGTGCTGGAAGATGAAATTTAGACATCATAGCATCTCCAACACTGTACATATAATGACAGAGGAGTTTTTTTAAAGACTTAAGTTACAAGAGATACAGTATGGTATACATATAAAAAGTTGGCAGCTAAATATCATCTGCGAGGGGAGTGAGACACTGTCGTTAAGATCTTGGTGTTAGAAATGCCTCAGAAACTTCTTATCACTATTTGCTTTCATTCATACTTCAAATACTTACATTTAGTAGTGCCTGGTCATGTGCAGACAAGCATGATGGTAAACCTATGCTTTCTACATCCTGAATCTTTCTCTAAATCCAAACACAATGGTCAGTGAGTAAAACTTGTCTTCTGCCAAGTAGGCAAAATGGTTAGCAAGAATAAATACTATTTGCAACAAGAATGTGTTATAAGACCTAAAATAACAGCATTACTTTTCAGCTTTTCTATATTTAAAACACTGTGTTTGGTCTATTGTATTGATGTATTCTTCTACACAAAACCAACTCAGAACTACTTACTCTTGTTGCCTGTGTAAAACGGGCAGTGACTTCTGCTGCTGCGCATTTACCCAGCTGGTGCGGGCTCAGGACTGGAAAAAAAAGCATGCTGGTGTTGTAGAAGCCGCTCACCTCCAGTACAACTGTACTGGAACTCTCAAACACTATTAGAAGAGTAGATAATTTATTGCCTGACCAAATGCAAGTTTGTTCAGAAGGGTTCCCTCTGTTGTCTCTACTGATTTGATATTCTTGAGCGGAAGACAACCCATCATTAATGAACAAAGAAGTGAAGGATTGGTGCGTGGGCTAGAAAAATCAAGCAAAGAGTTTAGTTGCAAGCTTTCACTGTTTTAAGGCACAAGAATTATTATAATTATGCAGAGTACTAAACCAGTCCTACTCCCTTCAATTAAAAATGTAGGCGTAGCACCAACACGTCAAAATATTAAATGTTCTGGTTTGTCAGTCTTAGGTAATATATGTTACCACAAGCATGCTGGGAACAGAGCCGACAGCACATTGTTTCACCACAGGGCAGGTAAGAACAATGAAATTAATACTAGAAGCACTAACTTGGGAAAGAGGCAAGTAAGGCCACCTTCTGCCAGCTGTTGTTTTGCTCCTTAAATTAAGAGTAGCAGAGCTGCTGAGCGGTGCAGGGAGGTAACTATTCAAATCTTTTCTCAAGGGTATTGAAGTTTGTCTCAGCCTGGAAATACTGTCTGATGTAACTGCAGGGGAAGCGGGAATGGGGGGCAAATCTTGGAGGTCAGGAAGATCTTCCATGCCATTATGTAATACATAAAATTAACTCATCCAGATGCTAGTGTATTCCTACAGCAAAACTGAAGATTAAAAAATGCTGCTTTGGAACTGTGTCACAATTTACTGTTCTACTTTGTGCAAAAGGAACTCAAGACAGCTCTCCAAATGGAAAAAAAAAGGTGGTTTTCAGAAAAACCTTTCAAAGTCTGTAAGATTTCTACTACTGGCTTCAAGCAGAGTTGTGTTCCTAATTCCTATATTTAAAGGGACATCTTCATTACAGAACACAGTGCCATTTCTGGCTACAAAAGTTAGCATGTGTATTCTTCAAAAACAATGAGATAGTTGGACAGCTCACCATGTTGTGCTATTCGGGCATATTCGACTGTGGAATTGATACCCTTATTTCACAGTAAACTAGTTTCACACATTCTCTGTGTCCAATAAAAATGGAAGAGAGGACATCTAAATGGAAAAAAAACCCAAAAACCAGTTTACTTACATTACTCCAGCTTCATCCTTTTCTAATTCTTAACAATCCCCAGCTCTGACAAAAGTGTACTTCTGCTATAAATCAGCATTCTGGATGTAGCTTCAAGGTTTGGGGTTTGTTGTGGGTTTTTTTTTTTTTTTGTTTTCTTTTTAAGCAAGTAAGAAAAGTGCTATGTGAAAATACAAAAACCAACAGTAAAACTGTTTTCCTGTATAATACTGAACAGTTTTGGCAGACTGAAACTGTGAGAATAACGAGTTATGTCTTTGTGTGCTCAAATCAAGATGTGAATTTTTTCAGTTTAACATTCAAGGTAGTTAATTTATTGTTGTACCTCTCAGTGCAAGAAACCAATGCTAGTGTTTTTAATCTTGGTCAAATGTTTGACTGGATGAGAAAAAAACTCTGCTAGTATCATGGTAATTTACACAGGTACTACAGGAAGTCACATTTAACTGTACATTCTCCTTTTCTGTAAGTTAGGAACTTCCCTGAGAGACAAATTCCAGTTACATACATATAAGTTTAGCACCACTAGCAGAAGTTAATTAAGTGAACTTTTCATGCTTTTTTCTTCACGTGTTCTTAGTGATCTCAAAAGTCCAATTATACCCCTTCTCCATTTGTTTTTCATGTTTCAGTACAGTGCATTCAGTTATGTGTATCTCTTTTTTCAATCTATGTATTGTGCCCATTTTTCTTTATCAAATTCCCTCGCAATCTTTAAGGCAGTGCTGTTGAGTGAAACTGATTGCATATTACAGATAATGCTAACAATTACTCCTCTAGGTGGTGCCACGAGCCCACTATTTATAGCGTCAGAATGCAGTTCTTCAGGAAGAATCAGGAGGACACTACTTGCCCCCACTGCCCCACCGGTATGCGATGCGTAGTGTCTTTGCTGTCTGCAACAGCCATATTGTTGTTTTTTCTCTACTACAGCCCAAGCCATTGCATATTTACCATCTCTGTCCCATGATACTTCCGTTCTTGGCACTGGAGTCCACATCATCGCCACTGTGTCTGGCTTGAGGTATCCAGGAAGAAGTTTACTGTGAGTGTTCTTAAATTGTCCAGCTTGATAACTGTATAACAAGGCATTTCCAAATTTCAGAAGGTCACCTACTGACGACAGAAAGCCACCGCCAGCCCATTTGTAAGAGTTGTCCACATACGGTGCATTTACCAGCCGTCCCTTTTTGTTGTAAACATAACACCTAGGATTCAAGGAAAGTCAACTTGTCATTCTCAGATACTACACACAACTATTTTAAGCTGCCTTACCTTAAAGGAGCAATCTGAGCATGTATTAGTTTGTGCTCATGAAACTTTAGATTTTTTTTAAGATATATTTTTCTTAAATATATTTCTTGCAGAAAAATCAACAAGAAATTCAGACAGGAAAATAAAAATTAAGGCAATTTCTTAGGTTAGAAGCTTAGTTTCAATAAATGTACTAATCTTTCTATTTACTCTTAGGTTATGCTAAGAGTAAAGGCAATATACAAAAAAGACACATGACAGAAATCCATAGATCAGCCAGCATAGGATTTTTCTTTTATTAGATTTAAAGTGGTTTAAGAAAGAAAAATCCTACAATCCATGATCATTGGACACTGAGCTGAAATTTCACTTAGGTGACTGGTCCAAGACAGCAGTTTCCATCTATGATTGATTTCCCCCAACTGCTCCATTACAGTTACCACATTCTACAACAACTGAATATTCTGTAACTACTAAGAAAAGAGAGAAGCGTGAAAGAGTCTTTCAAAACCTGTCATTAAAATACAAATTAGACGCTACCAAACAGAATTGCTGAATGAACTACCAGGAACAACACTACAGGAGTGCAGACTGAACTATGCTTTTGAAAGAAACAGTCCAATCATGACTGGATTAATGTGATGCAACACGTGAAAAGAAATGATGAATAACTATATATTTAGACCACAAGATGTCCATGTACTACTTGGAGAGCCATGAAAAGGAAACACACACCAAAAAAAAAAAAGTTTGGGGGAGGGGGTGGTGGTGCAGGGCAAACTTACTGTCAGAGATACATTCCCTATCGAGCCTGCACTGGAAAACTTCTAAGAAACTTCTGAAAGTCATAATACTGAAAATCAGTGGTTGAAGCAAAGGAAGGGAGAAGAATAGCCAAAGACTACCATCAGCTCTGCCAGTGACTTAATTATCTTGGTGTCTCCTACAGTCAGCTTTTTGATCACAATACCCGTCACAAAGACGCTGAAGTGCTTGACTTACACCTCTAAGAGATCTAGAACACATTTTTTTAAACATTTTCCTGTCAGTGAAATACAGTAGAACCAAACAATTAAACACACCACCACATGTCAATGTGTTCTTGTTTGAGGCACCAAGCTAGCTACTTGTGGAAGCCAAACCATCACATTAGCAGTCTCATAGAAAGACACCCCAAAGCAGCATTTGTCCCAATTCTTTCATCCCAAACTTATTTCAGTTTATAAAAGGGTTAATATATTTAAAAGAACTTGACTGTATGAGCTTGCTAATTTATGAGAACATCACTAGAATCCAGGTCTACAGCTAGAAGAGCCTCTGAAAATTTGCATGCCAAATAAAAAAACAGCACAAAGCATCTTAAAACACAGCAGTACAGCTATCCCTAAAACATTCAAAACTGCTCTGTGTGTGTGTGTGTGTAAGTACACACACACTCACACCTTAAATATACACTTATATGTAAGTACTCTTAACCTTTGATTCCACACGTTCATCACCATTTTCATTCTTGGAGAGCATTTTAGAAGCCAAACATTTTAAAGGTTTGATTATAATTTTCATGAGATTTTTTTCCATAACCTACTTTTGTGATTCAGTCAGAATTCTCCTACACCAAAATTTAACAGGTGAGTCAATAAAGGAATTTCAATTACAGAACCCAGACAAGTAGGTCACTAAAACAAGACTGGAGAGAAAGACAAGAAACTCTACACTTACCCACTACATTAGAATGGATGTTCTAGTTACATAAATTTCTCTGGGGTTTTTTTGGTTGCTTTGTNTCAATTGGTAAAACATGTTCTGCGTAAAACAGAATTTTAATTCTGGTTAAAATTGACACTTCAATTAAACTTACAAAAACTTCTGTTACTGTGAGACTATTACAATTCCACAGAACCCCTAAAAAGTCAGTATATTAAGCAAACCGAGGTAACTGTGTATCCTAACATAATCTTGAAGTTACTCCTTTTTTTCTTTATTGAGACTCACCTGCTTATTTGTACCAAAATAAATGCAAACTTCAAAGTCACTCCTGCCACTCCCCCCTATAAATACTTTTATAACAGGAAATGCTTATTTCCTATTCTGTAATTTTACATGGTGATTATAGAACCATACCATGATGCTGACACAAAATCAGTTACATAACTAACTTTGAAGTAACATCTACCACTTCATTTAAAAGTCTGAAAATATCTTAATTCACACATTCTTAATTCAGTTGGCTTAATAAAGACAGAAAGAGCAACAACTGTTGTGGAAAAAAAAAAGTCTCTTCCTCGTTTACCTTGCTCTGTTATATATCATTGCTTCATTGTCATCTAGTACAGTCGATAGCATATCCAAATCACGAAACATTTTTAGCATATAATCTGTAAATTTTTGTCCTGAAGCTCTCTCCACAACAGCACTTAAGAGAGTAAAGCCATACGTTGAATACAAGAACTGACTACCTTGAGGAAACACAACGTGAAAGAGAAAAAAGCAGTTAGCTGCATGATGCTTAAATAGAATCTGAAGAATAAAATTTAAGTAATCACGTGCAAATAAAAACCATATATAGCAATGAATAATCAATTCAAAAACTCTTCCTCCATCTCCATCTTAATGTGAATCACAAGCTTATGACACTGGGCCCTAGGAATTTCTGTACTGCAGCAGACACAGACACTTGCTAAGTGCAGGAAGCTCCAAAAACAGCATCTGAAACTTTTCAGGGATCTGCATGTACAGCCAGGTTTCATGCCAAGATGTGGAGACTGACACTTAACATCCTTTCCACAAGATTTGCCCTACCAATTCTAACAAGGATCTCTGGATTTGGAAAGCTGAAGCAAATAATAAAATTTGCTCATCTACAGTGACTTGTTTGTGCACCTGTATCCTAGAGATGGAAAGACAAGAGGAGTACTTGTTCAAGACCTTCAAAGGTCTCGATCACATCTACCATAGTTTTAGTTTTCTAGTTCTAGAACATCCTGAAAGACTCTATGAACACTAATATGCATATTATTTAAAACAATATAATTTATTTACAAAATAATGTTCCATTTTTTTAAATCTCACTCTTGTGCTAATGCCCTTTATGAAACATCTACATATCAAGCAACTGCTGGACTGGCTACAGGCAAGACAGATCTCTTGAGGTAGTTCCTAGAACTCTCCAAGACTTCTCCCCCCTCTTATCTTTCTCCCCATAAACACACAATATGTACTGCTTATCAGCAAATCATATAATTTGCCTGTTAACCTAATTAATTTAGAATTTACTTGTAAAGTTCCTCAAAGTCCTCTCTAGAATTAACTTAAGTAATTCTACCAATAAATAACCCTAACAATTCTGTGATTCTATGGCCTTTCTGTGAAGTTTTTCAGCCCTAGTTTAGTACCTGACTGAATTTTTTTGCTTTTGGTTCATATCTAGAAGGCCCAGAGCATGAATACAGCAAGTTGGTATCCAGTTACAAAATACTTTGTAGATGACCAAAATTATAACCTGCTTTGGTGTTTATAAATTCAGTAACTGGCGCATTTCACAGCACTTACTGCATTACATAGAGTTCCCAGAAGTCTCTTATTTCTACCTCAGGTCCCTCTTTCTCTTCAATCCTGCATTATTTGGGACTCTTTGTATTACCTTGTAAGTCTAGGCTACATCGTATTTTGAATCTGCTGGATTCTGGTGCAGATGCCCCATTAGAAGGTATCCATATAAGCACAATTCTTTAAGTCAGTAGATTGGTAAAGATATCTATACAAGACTGTTACCTGTAATTGAACTGATAAAATCCTGATCAGTTCAGCCCTCAAATGTTACATCAATTTTAAGACAACTAAATGACTAGACGGTTTGTGCAGAACAGCCTAAATACTGCCCCATTGAGCTTTTAATGGGGCACAAGAAGGAAAAAAAAAAATAAAACAAACAGGGAGGGGTAGGGGGAGAAAAGCAGACCAAAACAAAAATCCCACACAAATACTCTTTATTGACTCTACCATCCTCCAATTTCACTAAAAAAATTTCACCAAAACAGTATGTTTTGGTTTAAATGAATAGAAACTCACCTGGTTTAAAAAATAAAGGATCATTTTTAAATATCTTCAGTGATTCAATCACACTTCCAAATTTTTCCTTCAGATAATACTCCTCTTGCTCAAATTCCTTGTAGCTCCTGCCAGGTTTTGAATTTCGCCTTTTTACCTCACCTTCATGTTCTTTCCTTGGTTTGACAGAATCAGTCTTTTCAATCCCTTTGCCGCTTTCTTCATTGTGTTCTTTATCCTGATAGGGCTTTGTTAGTTTAAATGCTCTGTTTGCCTTTTCCTTTTCCTCCTTTACTTTTGTAATATCTTTTTCATAGTGACGAATCCCACTCAGGTGTGAAACTAACAATCTTGTAGTAATAGTGACCTAGGTAGAAGGTCCAATATTTACATGTGAGCTCTCTTCATTGAAGAT
The DNA here is from genome assembly GCA_013400055.1 of Nycticryphes semicollaris. Taxonomy (NCBI): domain Eukaryota; kingdom Metazoa; phylum Chordata; class Aves; order Charadriiformes; family Rostratulidae; genus Nycticryphes; species Nycticryphes semicollaris. Next base: position 82,970 of record VXBJ01005170.1, read on the forward strand.
ATGATGCATACTAAATCACCATAAAATAAAAATTCAACATGACTAGGAACAAAGATATATAAATTCTTCTAACTATCACATATTGTTAAGTTAAAATATATAAATATGTATATTTACATGCACACTATGCAATATAAAACTGAAGACCCAAATTTCCAGCATTGCTTTTTTTGAGCTGCAAACATCACCATTCGTCTAAATGATTTTTGGTGTTTTACAGGAATAGGTCTAGATACAGGCACTTGCATACATATGGCTGTGCAATGACTGGAACAAAAATCCAAAAAAGTGTTACCAGTAAACAATTACAATTCCATACCTTTTCACCCTCGTACACTTTTTCTGGAAATTCAGGGACGTATTTCTGCACTGGAGCATCTAAATCCAGTTTCCCCTCTTCCCACAATTTAGCAACAGCCATCATCGTCAGACACTTGCTAATACTAGCAATTCGCATGATCGTCTCCGGCTTACATACTACACGATTCTCTACATCAGCATAACCCAAACCTTTAAGAAAATAAAAACATTGTGACCAATATTTTGCAGAGACATATGCTGAATTAATTATTTGCAATGAGTTAGATTTACTGGCTCCTTAAAATGTTTTTTTTCTAGCTAAACTGGGACATGAAGCTGTGGACTACCACTGCTCTACTTCAATTAAGTTAATAATGTTTTAATGTAGTCAGAACCATTAATTAAAGCCCAATAGCATCCCTAGTTACTAATTGTCCTGGTTTGAGACTACAAAACAAACCTAATTATAAGTGAGATTCAAGATTAACCCAAAATTTATACTCTTGAGATCAAATGTTCAATGCAGAAAAACTAGAGACCAAAATCTAGACTTCAAAGTAACTGACCAACTGTCATAAATACCCCTTTTATTGTTCTGAATTAATGGTTGAAACAATAAAGGGTCTCATTTTATCAACACAGAAATTGAGAAAAGAAATAAAAGAAAAACTCAGCAATTACCTAAGCTGTAAAGCTTCACAAAACAGTGGTCTTATATGCTATATTTTAACATCACTGAGCGTGACTTAAATTAAAAGCTTAATAGACTCACAGAATGGTTAGAGTTGGAAGGGGCCTTAAAGATCATTGAGTCCCAACCCCCCTGCCATGGGCAGGGACACTTCCCACTAGATCAGGTTGCTCAAAGCCCCATCCAGCCTGGCCTTGAACACCTCCAGGGATGGGGCATCCACAGCTTCTCTGGGCAACCTGGACCAGCCTCTCACCACCCTCACACTAAAGAATTTCTTCCTAATATCTAATCTAAATCACCCCTCATTCAGTTTAAAACCATTCCCTCTCATCCTATCACTCCACTCCCTGATAAAAAGTACTTCTCCAATTGTTTCTATAGCAGTGTTTTTCTATGTAACCTGATAAGGAATATTAGTTGTTTAGCATAAATAAGTTCTAATTAGAATAAATTACTTAGGATTATAATATAGTGCGATTTGTGCTATTCACCTAGCTTTACTTAGCATGAGTAGCTAGATTTGCTGAAGCCATTAGGTTATGATAGTTACTTTTCCTAGTAATTTTCACAGCAACTAATACGGTGCTGTTTAGTCTTTTAGCACAGGAAAGGATTCTGGTATCACACTGATTGCTGTTTTGGCAGTGTTTCTCCCTAGTCTGGGACTCTTCAGTTCCCCATGTTCTGCCAGCAAGTGCAGGTGCACAAGGAGGATAAATCAGAAGATAAGGAGGCTCCAACCCTCGGCAGAAACTGCAAATCAACAAGATAAGAGCCTGCCTGGACACACAAAAAGAACCCAAGAAGACATTAGAACACTCCACACCAAAAATCACCATTGGTCTAAAAGACGCATGGACAACCTGTGAAGAGTGGGTGTACGGATCACAAGAGTATAATTGCCCAGGGATTTCTTTGTTTGGGGTCCCTCCCTTTGGAGGCACCTAGGTCAAGCTGTCCTTGTTGCTGTACCTTTCAATTAAGTTAATTATTTTGTAAACTCTAATGCCTGAGACTCTGCTGTAAGGAAATCTACAGTTGAGCCTGAAGGAAGAAATATTCCCAAGTGTGTGTGTGCAACACCATGAATGGTTTGTGAATGCTTGGGCAGTGGCTTCTCCATTAACATAACTGACCCACCAGAAAAAAACATTTGCCATTTCCAGAATGACGACATCTGTTAAATCTTGGTACCTTCCCAGAAGAAATCTACACCTTAGCCTCCAAATAGGAGACAGATCCCCCAGTGTGAGCCACTATTACTTTGACTATTAAGAAAGTTCCTGTGAGGAGAACAGTTCTTCACCTTCTACATACAGATCTGACTGATCTGATAAATTAAAGGAAGAAAGTTTCTTAAACATAACTGTAGAGATATGCAAGCATATTCAGGAATTTAATAAATTATTGGATCCTAAGAATTATTGAAGTTTACCAAGGAAAGTATCACTTTGTGCCCCATTGACATCTGTTTCTGGCCACAATCTGGAGATGGGACATCAAGCGGATGAAATCCTAGCCTGATCAGTGAGTCTGAATTGTTAACTTTTAAAACGTTTATTGCTTCCCAACAGCATGCACAGCTACTACTCCCATGTACTAACCTTCTGACCAGACTTCCTTTCCATCTACAGAAACTCCAACAAGTATACCTGGGATTCCCGCCTCATCCTGCCAAAAAAATCATCAGAGGATATTAAAAAGGATCTTCACAGTTAAAAAACACCTAAACACCTTTCCCCAAACCCTACAAGTGCAAAAGCAATCCTATAAATACACCTGCATATTGCTGTCACATTACAGTTCAAATTTGGTGAAGTACTAATTGGGCTGAACCAGTATAAACTGCTTTCAAAATCCAACAACAGTGAACAACTAACTAGCAACTAATAATAATGTAAATAAAATAATTTATTTAATGATTCAATTAAATTAGTAACCAGGACATGCAAGAAATCCTAAACAGAAACAAAATGTTACAAAATTAGTAGTACAAAATTATACGAACTGCATAATCTGTTAGCAAGCAGAATTTCAAAGGAGTTTGAGTCAGATTTTCACAGTAATACAAGGTGTTTTTTAAGCTCTCTCTCCTTCCTATAGCCCTCTGGGCCTTCCCTTGCTCTCAGACACCCCGCACTGCCCCGCACTTCCACCAGCTCCCCACATCACCCTCGGCCTGGCCTAAACATCCCAAGCGCTGGCAGTCTCCACTGATGCTACATTCGGAAGAAAAACAACGAAATATTCCTGAGACGGCTCCCATGACACTCACCTGTGGCAGCCGAGCACCCACAGGAGCCGGAGAGCTCGGGATGAGCCCTGGCAGCTCGGCGGCGTTCGCCCTCCTCCTCCAGCCCCCCCCA
>VXBJ01005170.1:86352-118355 GCA_013400055.1 Nycticryphes semicollaris
CCCCAGCCCACTCCGCTCAGCACCTTAATCCTCCGCAGCAGATCCCGGCTCCTCTCGATGGCCGCACCGAAGCCCCGAGGGGAAGGCAGCAGCTTCACCTCCGCCTCCTGCCCGTCGTCAGCCTCGCAGCCCTCCTGGGTCGGCACCTTCACCCCCAGGGCCAGCCCCAGCGCCAGCCCCCAGCCCCAGGGCCGCGCCCTGGCCCCGCCGACACCTTGCCGGGTGCCCGCCACCCGCCGCAGGACCCCCGCCAGGCCCTGCATAGCTACGCTGCGCCGCGCCACCGCCTCATCGGGCGACCGCCAGGCAGCTCCAGCCGCACCCGAGCGCTCCCCCGGCCGAGCTCCGAGCGCATCGAGCAAGGACGGCCGCGGGTCTCCCTGAGGGGCGCCGACAGTGGCCCCGGGACCGGGAAAAGCCCCGGCAGGGCTGGGCAGGCTCTGTTTCCCGGCGCGTCTCCCGCGCTGGGGCCTGTCCCCCTTCTCTTGGTGGAAGTTGGATCAGCGGGGTTTAACCAACGCGTCCACGGCAGCCAGGTAGAAGAAAGAGAGAAAGGAGGATGGAGAGGTGAAGGACGCTCTAAGCCACGACGTAATTTCTCACTTTAACTCTGCACTTCATAGTAAACGATGGCAGGATCCTGCAAAAAAAAAAAAAAAAAAAAAAAAAAAAAAAAAAAAAAAACAAAACACCTCACATAAACACTTATTGCTTGTTTTCTGGGTGNGAACGCCCAGCAGGGCAAGCTAGGCTAGCACAAAGATAAACCCTTTTAACTGCAAGATGTGCATATTTAATCTAGTTTAGTAAGGAATTATTTACAAACTTTGAGTTTTCCAATGCTGGTTTTGGAGTCAAATTTGAGCCTTGGCCAGTGCTGATGACACTGCAAGCATTTGCTCACAGAAATTATTCTTCCATGTAGTTTCTCTCTTTAGACAGAGACTACGGAGAGACAACACTGCCCTTCAATTAATGCTTTTAAACTGTCTCGAAATCTTCCACATATTTGGTTTCCCACACTACTTTAATAGGCTTCTTGAATGATTTGAATGTTGACTGAGAAGCAAGCAGAAGAGACTGAAGAGTGACGGAATAGTGATACTATTACTCAAGAAGGCAGAAGGAAAGACAGATTTTCAGTGCATCAGCAAATTCAGATTGACAGGTAGGCAGCAGGTCAGCTAGATCCAAGTCCCATCCATGGATACATCCAAAAACCAGGGATCTTGTGAGCTTTGCCAAGTGGATGAGGCCGCAGATTTGAGATCCTCACAGCAGCCTTTTATGGCAATTAGAGATTATGTGTGCTTAATGCAAAGGCAAATCCAGAGCCAAAGCCATTAGCTGAATTGTTACTCCACATGTCTAACTGGAGCATCAATGTATCTTCATTAGTATGAAGATACTCAGTCATCCCCTTCCTGTATGTCATTGCTGTGGAATTACTAATTGCAACAATGCTTGAACAGATGATGTTGGGTTCAAACAAGGTTAAAAACCCCCTCATTAACAGTTCATTTCAGCCTTTGATTAGCACTCTTATTGCTTTTTTTTTTTATTTCAGACTACCTAATCCAATAATCGAAAAGCAAGAGGGAAGAACAGGGAGGGACCAGTTTTTATGAACTAAGCACACCATAGTCCAAGATGAGTAGAAAATTCTGAAGACGACACCAAAAGCAGCAAAGCCCTTGGCATACTGTGGGAAAAGCACTGGCGTCCAAACAGTTGAAAAATGTTAATAATAGCCTTTAACTCTTCAAAGTCAGGCCTCTCGAAGGAATGCTTTAGTCTGGACCGTTCTAAGGACCTTAGCGCTGTGAATCACAAATGGATGGGGCTGGGATGTATCATTACTTAGCGATGCAGAAAGCCCATGGGGTCCTGTCTGATGGATTGTGTAGGGGTTTGCAGTTTATTTCTTGGGAGATTTTCTGGGATATTTATGCAACGACTTAAAACCTGATGTATAGATGATGGAGGATTCTTGGACAACTTACAACTTGTAATAATGAACACTCCATAACTGTTAGAATTGTTGACAGAAAATACAATAGCTTAAAAAAATGCAAAAAAAAAAAAAGTATAAGCCATACTTGTAAGCAAAAATGGGGATTCTGTACTTCTAAAAAACTCCACATGTGCTCTCCTAGGAGAAAATCTTGAGGTGCTAATCCAGAAAGTTCAATCTCCTTCATGTTCGATGATCTCAAAAACTGCAGGATTTGGCGGGAAGTCAGGCCAAATAGCTTTCATGCATAAAGTGAAATGCAAACCAGATGCTACACTTTTCACTGCATTTATTTCTCATTAGTATTTTCCCAATAAAATTCTGTTGCTTATCACAGTACACTGTCATACCAGACTGGTACGTACAAGATCCTGCACCTATTTTCTCTGAATTCATTTTCATTGTGTTAAATTGCCTCTGAAAGCGTTTTGCAGCAGGATTCTCTGCATTCCCACATTAAGCTGCTCATAAGAACACTCTTTGGTATCACAATTGTGAATGAGCCCAAGCCAGAAACTGATCTTGCCACATTTCCCTGATTGCCTTAATGAAAAACTTTGTGTTAAATCCAGTAGCACAATACGGCCTGCTGTTACCTGTTGTGTCTTCCTCTAAGCTGCTGGTTTTGTTAACTTTGAGTTGAGATATCAGGCTTGGAAGGTTTTGAGAATTTTCTGCTCCCACTGATAGCAACAGAAATCCAATTCTAATTTTAACAAAAATGTTTAACAAAGATGTTCTTCTTCTATCCTAGTCCATCAGTCACACATGAGAAGGAAGGGCACAGACTCGGATGTAATCCATCTTCCTTATGTAAACAGCCAGAAAACTCCATCTGGAGACCCCTCTGGCATGGTGGAAAACCTCCACACGGTTTAGCACTAAACCGGCTGACTTTTCCTCTGCTCTGACTCCTTGCCAAGTTGTACTTAACCGATTTGAAAAGCCTGTGTGAAGAGATATGCCTCATTCTGATGATAAAGAACAGCACAACACAAAGGGTTTCTCTGCGAAGCAGGGCTCTGCTCGCTCCCCTCAGCGTAGGCCAGCTCTCGAGTCTCATCATCACAAATCCTTTAAGGCTTTTTGCCTTTGAACAGGACAAAACACCAAAGGCGCAAAGATATAAGACTTTCAAGTGCTTGTGTATCTTCCCAGTCATCTTACTCTTGTAATTGTACACTGTTTTGTTCACAACACTGTTACTGTGTGAGCTGGGGAACAACAACAAGGCAGGCAGTAGCTTTCACACTGTTCTTCACCATCAAAAGGTGTAAAATGCTGATTCTGGTGGTCAGCAGTATGTGGAAACTTCAGGTGTTCACAAATAGTAAGGCTTCACTGGTATTTCCTAAAGCATGACTCAAAAAAAAGACTAGATCTACAGGCATTTTGAAAACAACTTCAACACTTCTATCAGTTCTGATGTCTGATGTCTCAGCAAGATTGTTAAACAAAATGATGTTATGGCTGTTCCTGCTTGTGGGACTGGACTTTGATCTTTTTTTTTGCTGCGATGATCTCATTTACTTTTTGAGTGCACTGACATGGCAAAGTTCTACATCAGCATGTCCCTAAATTTAACATTTCCATTGAAATGGAAAAGCTGGGTAATGTTTTTAATGAACAACATCCAAGGTTTGAAGGATAGGAAATAAGTGAGGCATATTAGTATTCCCCTAATAAAGGGCTGGTCAGTTCTGAAATCATGAGCCCAGCTCTGCTCTTTCTTCATATTCAATACCATTTATAACTTTTGTACAGTAGATGGCAGTAAGAAACTTTATCAGTTTAACCACTTATTAGCAAAAGGAGTGGTTCCACTGCAGTGGTATCTCTTGCCTCTCACAGACAAACTGAACAAGGTTGTTATTACAGATTCCTCACCCAGGTACAGTTTTTGTTTGGTCTTGCTCAGCATAGCAGTTCTCAGAGTATCGTTATTATTTGCTTATCAAATAAGGTAACATCTGCATGATTATGATCCGTGTACAATTTCAGTAACAGCGCTAAAGCTAGCAATGCACATCAGTAACCTTCTATGCCAGGACAGTGACACCCAGCCACAAAATAGGCATCCATTCCCCAAAAGGTACATAAATAGGTGAATACTCACAGTTTTATTTTAAGATTACAGTCTTCCCTGAGCTGTTTTTTGGTTTTTTTCCTAAACTAGGGTCACAGGTGGGGGTGAAGCCACCAACTTAGCTGAGAAACGTTAATCAGGAACAAATCTTTAAGCGTGTTAAGATGTCTGGACCAGGAGAAAAAAGTAGTATTAAAAACAGTAGGTCTTTAAACACCAAGAACAACATGTTTATCATCAGCTCTGCCTGCACCATGATTTAGGCATTTGTTATTCTTAACTTCTTGAGGAGTTCAGTTAAGCCTGATGTATGTTTTCTGCACTGCATAGGAACACTTATCCTGTCACGGTCTCACCAGCAGCTCAATTGTGCCACGTCTATGTCCCCATCACAAGGTTAACAGACAGAGCAGCAGTGGTGGTTGTCAAGCTCAACCAGGAGCCCAGCAGAGCTGTCCCAGCCCTCCAAGCGGCAGCTCTTATGTGGAGATTTGTGCAGCACTACAGGCTGATGACTTTATAACCCCTTCCACCCCCAACACACACACCATAAAAGGAACATAACACTCCTTAATTTACTCCATTTTCCTGTGTACTCTGGACATGTCACCTGGTGATTGTTCACTTTCAGTAAAATAGAATATGAGAGAGTTTTACAGTGTCACATTATTACTGCCTTAGTTTTACCAGTTGCATGCAGCCTGAAACAGTTCCTAGAAAAAACAGGATGGGAGTTTGGGAAATACCTTGCATGTCAGGGAAAAGAATGCTGAAAAGACCATGCTGTGGTTACAGACCAGCCAAAGGCCACACACATTTCTTTTTCCTTTCTGCAAAGACATTAGTTTCGAAACTTCAATTTCTCAGAGGTTTCCTCATACTTCTAATTCAGGGCCTGCTTTAAACCTCTTGAGACTCAGAGAAAAAATAATTGTCACCAACTGAAAGTAAGTAATGAAGGAACATTTGTGAAATACATCAATGTAAAAAAAGAAAGTCACCACCATCACCCGAAATAAAAAAAAAAAAAGAAAANTCTCAGTTGCTGTGTATAATCTTTTACCCTTTCTAGCTTTCCTTCTCATTCAGTGGGTACAGGTACAACATACCATGGAAAATGGTGGCTTGTGTAACCATTACTCACACAATGCAATATGTACCAGACAGCTCTTTGACTTTTCCAATTATAGCTTTCTAGACTGAATTATGTTTCTTCAAAACAAAGTAACAAATTACAGAAGGTATAAAACACCTAAAAGGTCAAATATATTAATCATAAGGCATCAGTCTGAAGCTCATATACCCAAAGATACAATCATAAATTGCAAGCACTTAGAAAAGCTTTCTGGCTTGCTCTAGGAAGAGGTCCTCACAACTGGGTGATAACTATCTCTCCTTCCACCCTTTCTCCCCAGAATATAAATCTCAATGAGACAAACAAGTCCCAGAGAACTATGTATCAAGAAGTGGCAGTCAGAACTCTGCATGCCTGCCGCTGACTGACTTACTTAGGAGAAGCAGCCTAGGAAACTGCATTCAGTCATTCTGCAATGCCAACATCAACTGCCACCTCCACAGTGGGTGTCTACAAGTTAGGAAGGAAAACAACAGGCACATTTGCTTTGAGATACAGCAGCAGGAGGAAAAATGCATCTCCAGATTTCGGATGTAAATGTTCAGGCATACCCCTCTATGAAGAATAGAGTCCTGATTTACATTTACTGTCGTCTTCTGTTCTTCTAGATAGAGGACTCTAAAGCCTTCTCAGTATCTATTCTCCTAGCAATTTCCCCACACCATTCAACATTATTTTAAAACTTCAGCATGTGTTTTTACTGATAACTGTTGCCATAAGCAAATGCTTCTCTGCAGCTCACACCAAATACTCATCCAGGTATTCATGGGTGCTGGTTGCCAGCCTGTTTTCCACATGTTCACTGCTATGACTATCTATCTGTTCTAGTGGGGTTTCACCTACCTGTGCTGCTGCAATTACACCTTCATTTCACTCTGCAGACATGTTCTGTACCACTAAAAATGCTCTTTGTGAGAGCTGATCACAGACTGCTTGAGAAACTGCACAGGCCAGTGAAAAACAGGAAAAGGCCTCTTATCAAATTAGTAACACCTCAGATATTTGGGTGGAGGCACTTGGCATTGGGCTTGCGTATTCTTATGGGAGCGAGTCCATGCATACTACAAACTCCACTCCTTTGCTTCGTATTATTGTTCCCAAGTTGAGGCATGTTTCAAAAGAGCATCTCTAAAGTGGTGTAAATGCACAATTACTATGTGCTACACAGATCAGTAAGAAAGGATTTTACTCTATCCCCTTTCCAAACATGCAAAATAAGAGTAATGGCACCAAGTTAATGGCATCTACACTGGTTTGTGCTGCAATAGGATTATTGCAAAAACTGAAATAGGAATTTCTTTCTTCTTTTGCACCTTTGCATGCAGATCTCTGGGAAACTACTAAGAAAATCTGAAAAACTTCACTATTTTCAGAAAAACTTCACAGAAGACAATTGTCTAGGATGAATGATTTCTGCAGTAAGTACTAAGTGTGGGCCAGTTTGTCCCTCTGGCCACATGAAATAACCCCTCAACTGCTTGAGTTGGAAATACTCTAATTTATTTCTGTGACGCTGAAGCAAACCAAACCCATGTTTTAGGTGCCATATATACCTTCTGGTGTATAGCAGTGTATGTCAGGTGCACATACACACAATTAACTTACAATTATACTTCAGTCTGATTAACATTACTCAATTGAACAGTTTTACTACCTGCATACTCATCTTAACGTCTGCCACTCAGCTTGCATTCTTTTCCCTTCATCTCCAATAAAAACACTCTTGTAGTGCAAAGGTAAGCAAGATCCCAATGCCTGCACCAGAAGAGAACCGAGCACAAGGTGAACTGGTGCTGGAGGGGAAGCTGTGCTCTACTTCACAGACGACGACATTTTTTCCAAGTGGTGTAAAAAAATCTAACAAGTTCCTACTCAACTTGATGCCTGATAAATTTAAACAACAGGTGTGAGTAAAACGCATTTCTTACATGGACAGCTGGTGTTCTTGTAAATCCTCAAACAGGAAAGTAAAATAGAAACGAAGAGAAATCCCCACGTTGTCTGAGAAATGTATGTATAACTGAACCAAAGTGAAACACTTAGTTCTGTTGTTCATAGTGCACTACAGAGTAATTTCTCTATTATTGCTTCAAAGGCAAAACAGGCATTGGGAAAAAGAGGAACTGGAAAAACAGATTTCAGAGCTTTCTGGTTTTACTGTAGTTTAAATAGAGATTCTGCAATCTTCCACCTTTAATACTGTATGCAGGTGCCCCACTCGAATCAAAAAGAGCTGCTTTGAACACCAGTCTTTTTCTTTGGAAACTGAAACACTGCATTGCAATCCTCACCGGGGAGGGCCGTTCACTTTTTAAACCTACATACCAAATGCCAGAGCAGCTAAAGACTCAGCAGCTTTGACGCAAGAGAGAACTTCTCATTGTGCAATGACTCCATAAAGCTCAATTCTACAGCCCTGAGACTTTGCTCTAATGGAACTGTTTGACTAAGTCCTAGTCAAACAGGCAGGCCTTAGCTGTATATACCCTATACGCCTCTATAGCCAAGGTTGCATATGCACTTACGTGGTTTGGTAAAATTACTTTATTTAAAATAACTTAGCTAAAATAAAACAAACTCCCATGCAACCTGCACTCAATTTGAACTTGGATATTATAGACTTTCCTTAATAAGTGCAAACCATTGATAGCAAAGGATTCACAAAAATAATGAATCCAGATAAACCCTTCCCATCAGTTCTTTTGCTGGCTGTAGTGTTCTCAGTGCTAGCAGCACACACGCTGACGGGGAAGCAGAGGGAGTAGTCAATAATTTAACTTACCAAAATTGCAATAACCTCCGCTTTTCCTCCACAGAGACATACTGACCTGTGTGCTTTTTATTTCAATTTACAACAGTAAGTCTCAGCACAGAGTGCCTCCCATAGATTAACAACCAGCTTGGGTCCCTTGGGCCACCTCTTGTATCCACAATCCTTCCCACCCAGCTGCTAATCTCCAGGAAACGCCTTGCACTCAGACATGGATGCATGTGACTGTAATAAAAGCACATACACATTTGCTACATGTTTCCTAACACTGAAAAGCTGCAAAAAACTGGTGGGTTTGATTTTTTTTTTTAAAGTGTCATGGTTTCCTGGTTAAGGTAATTGATAATTAAGTCCTACCGCAGAGAAATTTAACCCAAATTCTGCTGGTGTTGCAAGAACCACACAGAAAAATTATTTTTATTGATCTTTACAGGGAGAAGGTCCTGAATATTGTACTTTAAACCCAGAGGAAGGGTGCCAAAGAATTTGCTACTACTTGGATTTTGCCAGACACTGTCTTCTGTGGCAGAGGAACAGGGTAGCTGCAAGAACACAAACAGAAGCTACAGGAGCAGGACAAGGCACAACTACATGGTAGCATTTAAAGGGGGGAGAATTAATTCTTCTGTAGATCACCTTCATGCTATCTATACCCTCCTAACCGGCCTTTAGTCCCCATCCACAACTCTCTTTTATGGTTTCTCTTTTAGCTGCTTTCTTACCTAGTTCATCTAAATGCAGGTTTGTTACTAGACAGCCTGCACAAATTACATCCTCCCTTTAGCCTATTTTATAGTCTACATGCATACAATAAACAGGGAAGTAGTGCAGCAATCCAGATTAAGTGGAAAAAAGTCTGGCAGGCTCCTCCTTGTTGGCTACAGAAAACCATAATCCAGGAAAGATTCTGAAACATTTTCCCAGGCTGTTTCTCTTGTCAAGAGAAATATGCAGACTATTGGTGGACCTGCAAAGAAATGCTCTAATTTTGAAATGGAAGCTCACACAGATCTCCATGTCAATATCAATACCAATGTGCCCTAGGCAAGTTAAAGCAATTTACCAGAGCACTGAAATTTCCCCTTTCTGATTATTCTTTGCGCTACCATGGCCCCAAATGTACTTCATCCTTTTATATCCATGATCCATATATGCTTGCTGTACACGAAGGAAAGAAATGTTCTTACAGCCATGCATGTGGTACTGTCAGTTGCGGCAAGATCTGCAGGGTTTATTTTTCTTTTTTTTTTTTTGATGTTAACTATTTTTTTAATGGAAAAGATGCTGTTTAATCTCTATCCAGCCATTCCCCAAGCCAGCAAAGAGATGGGAAGAAACCAGTGCTGAGGTGCTCTTAAAGGCCGTAATACTAAAATCCAAAATACTACATAATGTCCTCTCATTTCAGCTCGTTATGAGTCAAGAAATAATAAACAGGAAGGAATATAATTTTTTTTTGTGGCAGTGCTCTCTCTATAGGTGCAGGCTACTGCCTTACTTTTCAAGAAAAGGGACCATAAATACCATTCTTCTCTTTGTCTCTCATCCCATTCAACAGCTCTTGAACTGACTAACTAGTTTTCATCACATGGAACTCTAAAGGACATTACATTTCTGCAAGTTTATTGATTGTAAGGAAATAAACACCCTGCAGCACACTTTGCATGTTATTAGACATCAGAGAAATCACATGAGGGAGCAAGAGACAACAAAAATGTCTTGGTATCTGTGAAAAAAAATAAATGCAAGTTTACAACCAACCACACGACATGAACCTGCAAGAAGGCAGGTTTTGCCAGTTCTAGTGCTTAATGAACTACTACTTTCTTTGAGGGAGGACAACTCACAAAACAACCAAGACAATTACACAGCATGGCTGCACAATTTCAAACTACCAAATGTGTTTTTGCATTGAAGAAAAGGGTGAGCAGCCCTCCAAACCATGACAAACATCTTGAGGAACGCTGAATGATGCAGGGTTCTTTGATTTAAGAAATTTTTAGAGTTAACATTTTGGGAAAAGTAGCTGCAAGAAGGAGAAATTCCCAGTTGTTTGGAATGGGCTGACATCAAGAGCTCAATTTACTTATTTTTACAAGCCAGTACTTTCTAGTTTCACCACATTTTGTCTGATTAGGCACTACATGCAAAGAATTCATAATGGGTAGTGGTTTATGATATATGGTAGAAACAGATTTTCCTGCTACAGCAAATACATCCATATACCTACTTATGCGTCTGTTGCTAGTCAGAAAAAAAAGCCACTTGATGTGAAAAAAAAGGTCAGAAAAAACCACTGCTTGATTTCCCATTATGTTCACTGCTCCCTTCAGCTCTCCTTGGAACTAGAAAGCTTTTATTTACCTAATATGACAATTTATGTATTCACCTGCAACAGTGCACTTCAGGAAAGTTTATTCTACAGACAGATTTTTTTCAGATTCATTCGTATCTCCCTGCTTGCACATCCTTGCCCTATTAATGGTGACATGATCTCAATTAGAGACACAAAAACCACAGCCTCCTCCTCACCTTTACACATAGTAAGAGGGGAACTCAGATTCCTCAAACCACAAAGTGGCTTGTGGTCTCCTGGACAGCAAGAGGTTTTAAGATGCAAAGGGCCTGAACTCACTCAGACACAGACCAAAGAACCATAAAGGCAATCCAGCAGAGCAGGCAGCACCCTCAGCTGTGCAAGACTCATGGCTGAGTGCCAGGAACTTCTCTGTTGGGCTCCCAGCACAGCCCCTGACTCTCTGGGTGGCTTTGGGCCCTACCCTAAAAACTACATCCCAGCCCGGCACTTCCTACCAGAAGCACCCCTATGGACTCCAGCGGGGCCACTCAAAGCCACGAGAGCGTGGAGGCTTGAATTCTTAGAGCCCAATTACCTGAAATTTCACCCTTCTGCTAAGGAGAAATTAGAAGAACCTACCTGTGCACAACTTTTTTTTTTTTTTGAGCTTTAGACTGCTGGCCTCCAGTTACAAGCTTAAGGCACTGTAGGTACCTTGCAACATGTATTTTGCTTCCCAAAAAATCTTAAAGGGAAACACGAAGCCAGGGATCTCATCCTTTCTATTCAGGATTACTTGATAACAGCTAATGGATTATGCCAAAGCTTGTAATGTTGCTAAGTTCTCCCCTTTATAACACAATCAAAAAAAGCTAGGGACTGTCACCGGTACATCTTCCCCCTCTGACTCCCATTTAACCTACAATTATTGTGTGTTACTTTACCTTTTCACCACTACACCAGCTGCCGAGAAAGTCACTTGCTTTCAGTTCCTTGCTAAGGGTCTACTAATGGAGATTCTTTGATGATCTGGCAGGTTGTCTATACCTGTCTCTACTGAGCTCCTTGCTGCTAGAAGGATGGACAGCATCAACTTTCAGCAATATACTACAGAAAAAGAAGGAACATGAATTATTTTTGAAGTTCTGAAGCTGCTCATTGTCACACCTTGTAATTCAAATAAACATACTTACACATGCAGAAATTAGCAACCACTAGTGAAAAGTTAGGTGAAAGACTCTCATGAACTTGACACATCATTTTAGAAAGTTTACCACTGTACTGAAGTAAAATAACACATATTAACATGTGAGATATGCAAATAGACAGTAGCATTTCCAAAAGCATAGTCTCATTTCCTACAGAACTCTTATTTGAGTTCTGCAATGACCTTACTGAAAACAGTTTGGGTCAACAATGAATACCAACACTGAAGCTGTATCAGCCATTAGGGGCCAGTTGTGTCCTGCACCCATTTGGGAATACAATCAACTGATGGGGACAGGTTCCTGCAATATGACCCTCAAAGGACCCCTCTTAAGCAGCTACAGATCCACATCAGTCCAAACCACTGCATTTTCATACATTAGCTTAAGGGCACAGAAGAGACTGAAAGCCAAGGTGTTAAGTGTATCCCAATGAGAGACACCGCACACATGTATATTTTACACAGCAATATACAGAAAGCTAATATGATGAAATATAAATCAGAGGAGACCAAAATTTAAAAAATGTCCTAAAATGTGCATTTTATTCCATATCATTATACAATGTTTACATACAGGCATACTTTTAAAACTGCTCAAAGAAAGTGTGAAAAAGTGAGGTGAATATCCGTTTATAAATTCCTCCCCCTCCCCAAAATCCACACCAATAAAATATATTTTAAAACAATCTCTCCCAAATTTATGTTTTCTCCTGAATTTATTGAATCTTTCATTTCAACATGAAAAATACAATTGAATGAATACTCAAGGTGAAACGCTGACCTACACTTCTGTATTGAGTTGCAAGACGACAATTTAAAACCTTCAGAAGCCTTCACTTTTCTCTGTTGCTTACATACCTTTGTTTTATTGAATTAGATAGAAAGTCCAAATTCTCACAGATCAATAAAAACCTGATAAAAATAAATTACTGCGCTGGGTAACTCCTGACTTGTCTGATATCAAACAAAAGACTTTGTTCCTTTTGTTCAGAATAGCACCATTTCCACCTGATCCCTCTTGAACACGAATCGTTCTTCTTGTTAAAAATTGTAGTTGGCACTTGAGGTGGGACGCTTTCTGCCAGGATTCTTCAGAAGACTAAGCATACTGAATTGCTGAACTCTCTACAAAGTGTAGGTAACATTTTTGTTGGGAAATGGCACATTTAAACCGTAATGTAGTATAGCTTAACCCGCATATGGCTTGCCCATTTTGGTGTTTCCCTGACCCCTACCCGATAATTTAGCAGATGTTCTTGTGACTGTGGTGAAACTAAATAAAGACATGTTTATGGGGTTTCATGGCAAGCAGGTGTAAAAATAATAAAACAAATAATGTGGTTGCTGCTAAGAAGGTTTTCACATGTTGTTTAACTCCAGTAAAGTTTGATCCAGCATCTGATGCATACTAAGGTTTTCTTCTTTAGCATGCGCCACTTTCTCTGTTGTGGAATTAGAAAATTAAAACATGAATAGCGGTTCTTTGGAGGCACTGATTCTCAGAACATGAAGGCATGCAATCATAATTTCTATTGGAGGGTTTAGAAAGTTAAGAAATGTGCATGCTCATAAATACTGATGTCCCCAGACAACACAACTAGACAGAATTCTGAATTAATAAAACATATGGCAAGTAATGTAAGTTTAGAACTGTTTACAGGTGCATTTGTTAAGAAAATGCACTGCCAACACAGACACAATTATTGCATGTTCTGGAAGCTGTTTACTTATAGGAATGTGGGATGGTGAACAGCTTTGCTTTTTTTTTTTTTTTTTATGAAGGCAATAAGGAAAATAATTAAGTTCTTTGCAGAACCTAAGTTTCATGTAAATCAGAAGTTGCAAAAAACATAAAATTTATCTCTTCTTCAGTGACCTTTAAGAAATTTTTTCTTCTAGAAAATAAATAAAATCGAAGTTAGTAGCTTTATGTTGCATGCACACTTTTATGGGACAGTCATTTAACACACTTATTCAATACAATAAATGAGCACAATGTTCTAGAGCTGCATCCTACCACAATCCCGTAACAGTAACTTCGTACTAATGCAAGCGTACCTTTAAACTGAGTGGATATTTTCAGATGGAGCTCCCATTCCTAGTGGTTTTGGTTTTTTTTCTTTTTTTTTTTTTTTTTTTTCTTAAAGTCAAATACATGTCCAATTGGCAGTAATGCAAAATTATTGCATTAGAGTCTCCAGATAACAACACAGCTATAAATATCATTTATGTTGGTTTTGAAATACAGAAATGTGAATCCTTGTGAACATTTTTCTCTTGTCCACATCCTAGTAAAAATCCATGATGTCAGGTAAACTGAGTGCTTCTCTACAAGGCAGGCTGTTACTTTTTGGATACTTGTAGCTAAATGCAGTAGCTGTTTACCAAAGTGGCAAAGAGCTACTGCACAGACAAAGGGTACTGCTCCTCCAAAGTAGGTATGCATACACATTATGAAAAGCCTCATCTAGAAGAAGGATTTTCATATTTTTCCAACAGATACCGAGACTTTAATCCATTAATTTACCACAGAATCAACAGCCTGAAAAAATAAATTTCTATATTTCTTGCTTATTTCTACATTTACTGATTCGTTCTTATGGAAATTTGGAAGAAGTGTTTTTTAAACAAGTTAACAATATAGTCACACTAAAGTTTAATCCTCATTCAATGCCAGCTTTAGTTCATTAGTTAGGCGACTGTTTTGCTCAAGTTGCTGGTAGAGCTGGTCTGTACAGGCAGCAAGCAGGTTAGAAGGGAAAAAAAGAGGCAGAATGAAGACAGATTAGACAGAGAAAACAGTTAAGTAACAGTTAATAAAGAAACTGGTCACACCACAGACAGTTCAGTAACATACAGAGAAACATTTTACCTTTGTTTCTAGAATTCTAGGAATTAAGTAGCTACTCCAAGGAACAGCTATTCTAACCTATGAAGAACTGGCTAAGGCTCCTGTTTACGGGGAAGAGCTGTGAGACGGTAAGTGGGAACAGAAATTGAAGAACTGCAGCTGCATTCCTAGAACCAAGTCCTACTTTAATCTTTACGTACAGCATGTGGAAGATTCGTTTTGTGAGGGTCCATTTTTCTCTATAAACAATTTAAAATGAGGTGGAACCTCATCTGTCAGTGGAGTCAATGGTACTACAAGCAGGGTTAAGTAACGGCAAGAGAGACCCTGTCAGCCAACTACCACCAGGTCTGACTCAGCCCATACTCCCTTCCTGGAGAACCTGACAGCTGAAACAGTATTTTTGGTAGAGAAACATACTTCTGTTACTGCTGCCAACACACTTTGGCACTTAGGAAGTACAACTGGACAATTCAAAGAAAACAAACCCAACCATTTGGTGAAAATGAATCGAAAGCATGAAACCCATGTTGCTCAAACACAGCAAACGGAAAGGATGGTTTACGGTCGAAGAGAACAGCCACAGCTATATTACAACAGTGCCCTTAGTGAGAGTTGTTCTGCAGAGCGAAAGAACATTCCATGACAGTTTTTGACTGTCTCGTTTTCTCAAATTGTCCATATTCTTCTCAGCAGTCTAGATTCAAACTGCACTCCTGACCTCTTGATCCCAAGTCACTTCCCTACAGGAAATGACTGTTTCTGAGTATTTTCCACAAGCTTCCTAACAGCTTCCACAGAAATCCTCTTCCCCTGCAGGCTCTGGACACAGCAACGGCAAAGCTGTACAGTGAGCTGGGCTCCAGGACATACTTGCGCAGTGAGTGGCTCCTCACAGTTTCTTCCCCAGCCCAAACTCCGCCAGCCAGCTCAATAAAACCAGGGCACATTTCAGAGCTCTGATCCTGCACCAGTAACAAATCAGTCTTGCCTCTCTTATCAGGATAATGTCACATATACATAGAAAAAAACACTGAAACCTCAGAGTAACTAAATTTTCTATTCTCTTTTTGTTTATTCACCTTCGTATTTACTCGTTATTCAAACATGACAACACAATTTGAACTAAGAACTTGATGTTTACTTTCATCACAGAAAACTCTTTAACTGAAGCAGAGATTTACAGTACTTCTCAACATCCAAAATTAGACTAAAACCCCATGTAAAGCATGGAAAGAATTTCCTGAGTGTACAAGTAGCACTTGATTTACCCATGAGCAGCCTGTCTAGGTTGTGACTTACCACAGAGGCAGAGCCAAGGGAGTTGAAGCTGTGGTGCAGACCCATGGAGGCTGGGCCCAGCACAGCAGAGCCCCCAGGCAAACAGGGCAGAGTCAGCCCCACACACCTTTCACCAAGCCTTGTGTACATGACTAATTACACATGGCCACACAACACAATGCACAGGTCAGGTCCAACAGTGACAAGAGTGCTGCAGTGAGAAACCACAACACCTCTGTGGTGTCTTGCAGCAGGGCCAGCCAGGAATTCTGTATCCAGCTATTTGGGTACCTGCATTGCATTGCCCATTTCCAGCGTTCTGTCCAGTAATACATCACCCTACACTGTAGAGACTTGATTATGTTTGAAGGAGAAGGGATGATTTAAATACTGATCTTAAAGGTCACTGTGTTAAAAATTATCAAGTTCCTACAATGGATTTTGCTTTTTCACTTCTCCTAAGAAACAATATTGCAAGGAATTGAGGGAAAAAACAACACTGCTAACACAATAAACCAAAACACAAAATACATTAAGGGGTTGGTGTTGCTGTAGCATAAAATTACTCTGGCTCAGCTGACAAGTGACAGCTGATCACGTTCCCCATAACTCTTCTATTTGTGAAGTTAACCACGTTAGTCAGTCATTTTGCAAATGCTCATCCCATCATATTTGGTTAACTTTCACACTAAACATTTTACTTTTCAGTTGCAATACACAGAGTGTCCAAACCCACTTACTGTATCTCATTTGATGAGTAGTAAGTTACTGAACTTTATTATCTGGACTACCTGTGACTGCTGACACATACATATCCTATACTTGGGCTTCTCCCCCATAGCCTGTAACATCAGGACACATGTCATGGAATAAAAAGCCAGCAGTAGACAAATTGCAGGGAGGAAGACATTGCATCCATTTGCAAGCTCTATTTGTAAAACAGGTTTTGAGGAGGGGAGGAAATCTACCTTAGACTGCTCTGCTGAATGTTGAAGCTCACATTCTCTTGAAGTTGAACAATAAAGTCAGGTTTACATTATTTTACAGGCTAAAAACTAGAACTCAGCTGCACTACAATGAGTTTATTTAGCTGTGCTGACTTAGGATCTGCAGCAATAGAGTGACAGGCATAATCAGAAATCAATCCAGTTTAATTCACTTTAATGTGAACCAGAAAATAACTTTTTTCGTTGTGAAGAAAATTAAGTTAAAATAATGCAATGAACTCTCTAGTTGCAAATAACAGTACAACAAAAGCAAGATGTTGGTATTTGTCACTACATCCTTAATCGGGCACTGCCAGATCAGGTGAAAGAAAAAAATTCCCATTGCATCTATTTGTTGTTTTATCTGCATCAGATTTTGAAAAAAGACTAAGATTACAACTGATTAGTTTTGACTTCAAAATAACAAAAGTAGTATTCTCATCCTATAGACTGCTATTACTGCCTGTGTATCGTCAACAATTAGGCAAAAGTGTTTGCAGGTAAAAAATGGAAACACAAAAAATTTTTACATCCCTAATGGCAAACCCAGCAATTTTTATTAATAACCGAGTTATTTAAATAAATAAAAGGCAAGGGAATAGCAAAAGGGATACAGCTGGGATGTTTATTTTACATTTAGAGATGTAGAGTTTCTGTACAGCAGAGAAAAATAGAGCATGTTCTGAGACAGGTGCTAGAAGAAGAGAGTTGACTGAACTAGAAGACAGAACAATGAACCCATGAAACATCCATAGCTTGGAAAGATGTTTTATCCAACCCGATGAAGATGTCTTTGGAGAAGTGAAGCAGAGAAAGTTATCTGCATGAAAAGAAAAAGTGAGATAAGGAAGGAAATAAAAAAGGTGCAGTAAAGAGCTCCAAAAAAAAAAAAAGAAAAAAAAAAAGATAAATGCAGCAACATCTCAGAGTCCAACATGCCAAGAGGTCTACTAAAGAAACAGAGAAACAGCACACCATGCTGGGACTGGAATGCTACAATAATGTCATCATGTACCAGCAGGGTACATTTTGAAGTCTGTTTTCCATTTTGAAATATCCCAAACTGAACAAATACTGTAATCTCTGTTCACAGAGGAGGAAGAAAGAAAACCATTTGCTTGATAAGCCACAGAGCAAAAGCATGTTTTGGGGGTGGGTGGGTGAATTAAAAATCCATAAAAATCGAAACATACAGAGCAAACAAGATTAAACTTCTACTAAAAAGTTGGGAGAGAGAGGGAAGGAAGTAATGAACAGGTATAGGGATGAAAAAAGCAAAGAAAAAGCATTTAAAATAGGGGTGCATGCAAAAAAGATTCCAAAGCCTATGCCTAGCAGAAGGCATGCTTGCTTCCTTAAAGAAATGCTGTGACTAAACATCGCACCTCACAAGCACTAGAGCGCCACAACTCTCCCTCTTTCCCATGTCAACCATAGAGGGCTCATGCAAGTGAAAGGTGGGAGCATGGGAAGGTGGGTTCAGTACAGCTGACCTCTGTTCTGAGTTTCAGTGGTGGAAGAAGAGTCTGTGTGTATCGAACAATGAATGGACTAGTCACACCTCACAATTGATCAGTGTCCTGCTTTCCTGCCGGAACACACTATTATTTTCCTTATGACTAAAGTTGATATTACCACATTATGGTATATGCAAATTAACTTACTACTACCCTCCACAAAATATGCAGAAACAACCTACAATTCCATTGCCACTTTTAATGAGTTCAAATCACAAAGTATTTTAAATCAATTTCTACACTTGTAATTTAGTGACAGCAGCCGAAATTATCAGAGCAGTTAAGGAAATTTAGATAAACACTTTCCACTGCCATTAACAGAGAATACAACTACATCTAAATTTCCCTGAAACTTTTGTAGGAACTTTGTCAAAGAAAACCTGTGATAGCAGAAGAATAAACTCCGAATGCAACACATACTGAGGCAATTTTCCTCTGGTAAACTGAACACAATGAGCTTGGCAGACCCTGCTTGAACAGAGGTGTACTGAAAGGATAAATGCAGAGCTACAAACAAAGGGGAACAACAAGCCACAAGGATTGCAGATACAGAATGAAAGAGTAAACACGAGCTTATTAGGCAGCTTACAAAATCACCATGAGTATTTACCAGGCTAGGCACAACACTCACCCACACTCTGCCACGGTAAAGAAATTGTTCATGGTATTTTGTACACCTAGTCTCGCTAAAGGAATGCGTCTCCCACTACAGAGGGAGTATAATTTCACAAGGCCGGAACTGCACAAATAAATGAAGGCAGGGAAGCAGGTGCAGGCACAAGCTGGGAAGACATTTACATGGAAGTCATATCGTTGAGAGCATGGTCCAGCTCCTCACTGATAGCTTTGTACTTCAGTTTCTGAGCATAGAGCTCATCTAACAGTCCCCCAAGGGAAGGCAGAGGTGTGCAAAGAAATGGAGTGTGATCGCGGGATGGGAGGTGAAGGTGGTGGCATGGGATACCATCCAGAAGCCGGAGGAAAGGGGAAGAGCGCACAGAAAGAAATGTTCCGACAGACAAAACAAAACATAAATCACAAAATTAGAGAATAAAAAAAATCAACAGTGTACAGTTTTATGTGACAAGTTCATTATCTGCACTGACACTGGTACATGTGATACAGAGAAAACGAAGGAAAGGAATTGTATAAGGGAAGCAAAATCCATGGTTCACTGCCCTAGCCTTTAATGCACACTAGAAGGGCACACAGGAGCTAAGGAGAAAAGATACAAAAATGGGGCTCAAGGAGGATGCTACCTTTTTTTAAAAAAATTGTTTTTTTTAAAACCTCTCCGTCTTGTGTGATGTCATAAACTGTCTCTTACAGAGATTCTTGTTCCTTCTAAACATTTATCTTTCTCCTGTTTCCTTCTTAAGTCAGTGATCATACATTTCCAGCAGCTACCTACGTATTTCATACCCTTTATGCAGAAGTCAGCCTGTCATGCCGTGCAATCAAGCTTCTTAAAATCCTAGGCTTTGTGTAACCCATCTAAACTCCATATAATTCTTAACTACAAAGCACTACTAATTATTTTCTCTGGAGGAATAAGGCACATTTTACTATTATACTGCAGTTCTGAAAGATTTATTTAAACCTCAAGACAAACTCCCTGAAGTTAAATAAGCTTCTGAATTATATGAATATTATCAAGTTAAACAAGTCCTTCTGATTAAGTATACAATCCATTAGCTTTACTGAAAAACAGCAACTGGTCTATGTCATGAAATGCCTGCCTTGACCCAGGCTTATTGCAGTCATAAATGAGCTTAACTTGCTCCATTCCTAATTATTACAAACATAACTCAGCTCTTCATCAGCTTTTTAGTAAGATAGTAATAATACTTACCACCTAATAATTTACCCAATACATTTATATACCTCCAAGTAGAAGAATATAAAGCAAAAAATTAAAAGGAGTCTTGAGAACGTGAGACAAAAGGGAACAGGCAAGAGCAAAACATGGTTCACCTGAAGCATTTGTCAACACATTTCAGTTGGATAACATTTTACTCTTTAGGCAGACCTATTTACATAAGCAGGAGAAATGATGCAAGCAGAACTGTGTACGGGGAAAAAAATCCAACACAAAAGGAGAATTTAAAAAACAATATCTGGATTTCTATAAGTGAGAAAACCAAAATACCAT
This sequence comes from Nycticryphes semicollaris, assembly GCA_013400055.1. NCBI lineage: Eukaryota > Metazoa > Chordata > Aves > Charadriiformes > Rostratulidae > Nycticryphes > Nycticryphes semicollaris. The sequence continues at coordinate 106,651 of VXBJ01005170.1, forward strand.
ACCTTCTAGGTCATCAATGCTCTTCTCCAGCTTGGTTACTGACCTCTCAGCAAATTCAGCACGGGTCTCAGCCTGAAATCAAGACAAATACAGATCACTTTAGGAAACACGCACATAGTACTTACAAACAAAAGAGCAACAATTCAAATGAGGAAAAAAGTAGAATGAGAGGAGGCAAATAATAAGGTGATAGTAATTTTGAGGAGAGACATTTAACACTGTCTCCAAAATGATGAGTTCATCCTCTAAGCATCAAAGTAGATTTATATTAAAAGAACCAAAGTTGCATTGGAAGATCTGTTGTAAAGTACAGCTCTAATTTTACCTCCTTCAGTTTGTCAGTCAGGACTTTAATCTCCTCTTCATATTTGTCTTCTTTCTGCGAGTACTGTAATTAGAGGGAGGATCACTTGTATTAGACCAGTTATTGTAAATATACAAAAAATACCACATTTCAGACTCTATTCTAATAAAGTAACCGAATACAGGAAATTAATATGGGTATAACTACATTAATTCCACTTACCAAACTGTGGTAATACACACTTTATTAGAAGAGCCAAACTTCCCTTGAGTTATATACCAGTGCTATATGATGGGAACTTTAAGTAGAAATTAGTACTACAGTTTTAAAGAGGAGTGGCATTTGGAGAAATTTAATGTTAGCACACAAGTGCCATTTTGAGGGACATTCTATAAATAGTTTAATCTTGTCAGACTACTTAACAGAACATGTGGTCAAATATTACTGACTTATTTGGAACTAGAAGGAAGGCCAGGTTCTAATAAGAGTCAAACATGAATTAAATAATAAGTCCAAATACTTCTACTGACAATGGCCTTGCTGAAGTGCTGCAAATTGATCAGTGTATAAAGAAAACCCCACGGGCCAATCCAGATGACAAGGTAAGGGACACATTCTCACACGAGTCTCTAGCCTACCTTCTCAGCCTGAGCCTCCAGCGACTTCAGGTTGTTGGTCACAGTTTTCAACTCCTCTTCAAGCTCAGCACATTTGCTGTTATTTTGGAAGGAAGGCAGGAAAGGGGCGGATGGAAGATTCAGTCAAGCAAAAGAAACAGGAGAAAATAGAGGGAAAAGATAGAGAAAAAAAAATTACAGAGCAAAAGAATAGCCTCAAAAGCAGCTGAATCCATCAGACTGAAAACAACTCTTTACGATGCCAAATTCCATTTCAAGTGTACATTAAGATGATGACGAGACAGGAATTATTTACAGCCCTTGGCTTACACAGAATATTTACATAGCCTTTACACGTGAGACAGTTCAGCTTCCTTTTGGCTGCACGAGAGATCAGTTTTAAAGATAAAAATGAACAAATAAAAAAAAAAGAGACCAAAGAAAACCACCAAAGCAAGATGCAAAGGGAGTAAAGAGCGCAGTGAGGACGTAGTTGTTACTACTGAGTGAGCTAACCAGCTATGAAAGCTGAAAGACGGATTGCAGTTAAACCTAAAAACTGTTTATTAGTATCAGTACCTTATCCTCTGCAGCCATTAATGCTTTCAAGGTTTGATCCATTATTCTTAACTGTTCTTCCAGCTGTCGGACTTGGCTGTTAGTGAACACATGAAATGCACAAAAGCCATTCACAAAATCAGTGTGCAAGTACAGCATGCAGTGACAAAACACACACGCACACACATATGAACACATTTACTTCAGTGTTGACTATTTCAACCATTAGAGTAAATGAGCACAACGTAGCTTTGAGCTGAACACACAGTGTAGTGCCAATGTCTCATGCTGTTACCGTGGTCTTGTAGTACCTCACACACATTTCGAGGCAGCTCAACACTTACCTTTCTGATAGTTCAGCACGTTCCTCAGCCCGCTCTAGGTCACTCTCAATGATTACAAGCTTGCGAGCCACCTACGAGAAAAGGCAATCAGGGATATTAAGTAATAGCCCACATCACCTGTTTCTACAACATAAAAAGTAAGGAATTGGGCCTCTTTCCATTTTGTGGTCAACACGTGAGATTTGATTACATGACATCTTCATTATTCATTTGAGTCTTTGTTATCTGAAATTTTCAAGACCTCTCTTTCATTCACCAAAAGACAATTGAAACATAATTTTCTCCCTAAGAGACCAGGGAATACTCTCAACCATTTCCTTCCACAGCTGAGAAGAGTCGTGTATGAGGTATTTTGAACTTAAAAGGCAAAGGTAAGGTAAAAAAAGAAAAAACAGAAAAAAAAAAAAAAAAAAAAAAAAGAACTATAGGCACAGCCTAAATGGCTTTAGAAAGAGATGACCTGCACTCAGTAACTGACCTCTTCATACTTGCGGTCAGCCTCTTCAGCAATGTGCTTCGCTTCTTTAAGCTGGATCTCTTGGATTTCCATCTTCTCTTCATCCTTCTGGGCTCTATTTTCAATGACCTTCATTCCTCTGAAAAACACGAAAAACAGGAAATGCAAGGTTCAGGGCTTGCCAGTTGATCTCCAGCTCTACTACTACTGGAGTGCAACTTTGAGGCAGGTGTATCAAGGTGAACGAAGTATGTCAGATACTTGATTCTTCACACCATAGATCTAGCCGTGTGCATTCACGCTTCAGAAGTTTAAAGGAAAGAAGCATAGCTTAAGAAGAAACAAAATTGAATTTGTTTAGCTCTTACCACAGTTAAGCTCCACTACTCTCTTTCATTTTAAATTGAAGGAAAACTGATCTTAAAGAAAGGGTCTTGCTTCCAACAACATAGTAAGATGACTAGAGACATCTGTGCTTTTACACCCATCGTGAAACAGCAAGTTACAGCCCCTACAGGACTGACAGGCATTATGTTTATGGGCCGAACCGATTCCTCTGAGTTTTGCCATGTCAGAGCTCTAGAGCACTAAAGCTCTCTGTGCTCTGCATAAGGAAAATTAACTCCTTCAAAACAGGAAACATTGTGTATTCCTCCTCCCATGCATGTTTGACCCAAATTCTCTTAACTGTTTCACAAAGAATCATTAGTGAGGTAGAAACACATATGCAGAATATGTAGGATTCTTTCCCAATAAAAGGTTACTATTACAGATATAATCTGTAGAAGTAAAATAAAAGAACTTTCAAAGTCACAAATCTTGAGGTCCTAATTTACATGAAGTACTTCTGGAAAATCCAGCCTAAATCTGAAGGAATTATCATGCTCTCTCCTTTGCTCACCTCCACAGATCAATCTTGCTAACAGGAGAACCAAAGCCTCTTCCAGCACTTTGCTATTCTCCAGGTGAGATCTTTTACCCACAATGAAATCAAAATTAATCTGACAGCAAAAGAGTACATGTTACCTTCATAAAGCTGTCATCCAAACAGAGAAGTCCAGAATGGGTGAAGTAGTTTTCCCAGGATGTGGCACGATACATCAAAAGCCCAACTTAAATCTTACCTTTACAACTGAGACACAAAAAAGAATTCAAGCCTACACATTTTGGACATCCCTACAGACAAGCTGTAACCAGAGTCCATGTAGGCAAAGAAAGAGTGAATTACACATGTTCAGAGACATAGGAGTGGTTTAATTTATTTCCCTAGCCCACACCCTAGCAATTACCATCTTTGTCATAAGGGTAACGATCCATTCAAGAGTGGCCCCACCCACCTTTCACTCTCATCTGCAGCCTTTTCGGCCTCCTCCAGCTTCTGCAGGGCAGTTGCCAAGCGCTCCTGAGCCCTATCCAACTCTTCCTCAACCAGCTGGATGCGTCTGTTCAGAGAAGCTACTTCACTCTCAGCCTAAGCACAGAAGGAACAGAAATTAATTTGTAATAAGGCACACATCACCTCTTATGAAACAGTGTCCCAAATACCTGCTAGTGCCCTCTAACAGCACTTCAGTAATTTCTCACTTCATCCACTAAAAGGCCCATACACAGAGATGTACATGTCCTCATTGAATTCTAAGGTTGTTACTTAAGAGAAGAAAAAGTGATTAATGCTGCCTTTAAATGAAGCATTTAAATAAGGACTGTACAATATGTGCTAGAAAGAACTGCACTGGAAGAATTATGCATTGTTCTTCAAATATTTTCTGTTATTGTATTTGCAGACATGAATCAATTATAGTTTCCTCCCCATTTGTATCCCACAAACTAATTACCTGATTCTTCCATGGTATCCCATATCCTTTATTTATGACCTTTTGCCACATTTTTATAAGAATTATCCCAATGTTTCTTTGAGTTCCTTAAGAAAGGTTTAGCACAAACAGGCACCTAGATTAGCATTTGCAATGAGACAGCTGACACAGAGAGAGCATGAGAATATTTAAGAAATGCCCGAATACCCACAAGTTTTGTTTACAGGCAAGCTATACAAGAGCCCACAGAGAAGACACCAGCACAGGCTACATCTTGGAAGGACCCTGGTACAGGCAACAATCACTTAAAAACATCTACTTTCCCCCCCCCCCCCCCCCCAATACTGCCATTCTCAAAATTCCCCCAGACCTGCCTCTCTTGCATTACCTGTTCATTTAATCTGCTTTGTAACACCTGTAACTCATCTGCCTCTTATCATTACAAGCTTTTACTCCTGACATTCTCAAACTGACACTTCTTTAGTTGCAGATTAAGTTCTATAACAGTCTTCTCATAGTAACCTCATTATTAAACTTTATTTCATTCAAAAGGATATTAAACACAAAATATATAATGAAAGGTCATTATTCAAAAAAGTTAATTACTTCCAGGAGCAACAGTTACTCTTAATTAGTACTGAAACTGATCTTGCTACATATGAGGAAGTACACATCTGAATTTCCTATGATGTGTTCTGCGGGGCGGGGGAACCCAACCCTTTATCAAAAGTAGATACCAAACGTATCAGTTTGTTAATTTTTCTTCAATTAAAATTTTAAGGAACTTATTTGTTGCTTTTACTAAACAGAGGCAGCTGGATACAGTCGGCCACAGCTAAAATTTTGTTATAAAGAACATAAGAATAACTTACACATCAGACAACTAAAATGACCTTTGACATAACAGTAACATTGCCCCACTAGAATGACTGAAAGTAACACACAAACAGGGAAGCAAATATATAGTTGAACATTAATGAGCACTGGCAGTGAACATGTAGAATCGGGAGTAGAAAAGACTTCATCCTTAAAGATCCACACGAACCCAGATAAAAAAAATCTTTAGCTATGTAACGAGCAGCAGTGCGCCAAACCCATATTTTCAAGCTTCTGGCTTTAAACAGTAAGAATTTGAACATTTCCATTTGAGAAAGAAAACAACTTTTCATAAATGTTACCCTTGGGAAATCTGTAATGTTACAAGTTAATAATTATCATGTCAAGACTCCTCATTGTGATAAGAGCACACAACAGGCTTAGAAAACACAGGGTGACTAAAGTTCAAGCTTTTACTTCCTGCTCCAGTAACTCAGTAAGGGTTTACCAACCAGCCTTATATGGCCCAAGTTACTCTTCTGCGGAGCAGGACTTCTCTCCTTATATGGTAAGGAAAGAAAAAAAAACCCAATTACATTAAGGGGCACGCCCACAGCTCACAGACAAACACAACCTTCTGCGTTTTTGCCATAGCACTTATACACCACATAGTTTTGCAATGAGCGATGACATGGATAAGTTACCACTGTGTTAATTATTACTGTTGTAAGAAGATTCTGTTTGCCAGAAGAAGGAAGAAAAATGCATTCTGAAAATGGCATTACCGACACCCTCCCTTGATGCGTGGACTCAAGCAAAATAGATTCTTTCTTAAGGCAATGGCTGCCAGTCACAGCCTCGAAACTTTTAACAATCTGGTTTAACAATCAAAAGCTGTAAGCTGTGATATGTTTTGGCCACAGCTTTAGCTTTTTCATTGTTTGTGTATCTGTACCTTGCACAGGAAGAAAAAAAACCCACCAACCCAGAACAACCCTAGCTGGTCACATGCTATACATGTACGGCACTACACTAAGGGAAGGGTCAGATTCACACCTCAGCTTGCTTGCTGCAACGTTCTCAAAGTCTCCCTCCTCAACCATGCAGAAATATAGCTGCCACAATAAAATAATAATAAAAAAAAAATATATATATATCCACAGCTAGCATTTACAGAAGAGGCACAGCTCTACCTACACCCATGAGTTAATTTTCTGCCTTTATTCACCACAGCATTGACCCCTCCAAACACAAAACTAAATGCCACATAAATGTACTCTGCAGAATTCCACATCATGCACATAAACCAACTCCAAGGAGAAGACAAACATTAACCTTCAGAATACTAAGACTAATAGCAATTTGGTGGAGCTCTAATGGGAAAACTTCACCAGCAAACTGTAATCAGTCCTCGAGAGCTATTCCTTCTGCCACAAAAACTAAGAGCAAATCCCTTGGTATGTTGTTTAGAACAATATATGTTACTAAAAGCAGGAAAATCAGTGTCCTTTACTCCACAGAGCTTAGAAAATAAGTACAGGTTTTTTTAAAGACAGAAACCCTAATGAAACAAGTTGATAACTGACATGGCCCCTCACTGAAAAAAAATATGGATATATTATTTGCAAGAATGCAGTAGTTACACAAGCTCGAGGAGCCATGTTTTACCCCTTGGGAAGATCACCTGCAAGTAATCAGAAGGCTCCTCCTTTGAACTTGCTGACCAAAGTGTGCAAAAGCCCTATTTTATAAGGAAATCCAATAACTGCCTTTTTATTTTGTATTTATTGTAATAGACTACATGAATAAGAAATTTGTCCTTTTACTTCACTTTCACCCAACCATTTAAGACACTAAAACCACCACAAAGAACAATGTACATTTTATAGCAGGAAACATTAAGTTACAGCTGCTAGAATTCCCCAAGGTCTGTGGCAAGGCAAACAACAGCCCTATCAGGTTTTTTTGCTGTAACTGCCACCCATAACTACATCTCTCTCCTACATCAGTCAGTGCTGCTCACACCTGACCCTATCTCTGCCTAAAACTGTGCCTACTATTCCTTTCCCACCTTAGCTAGGACTTTTGACAAGCTTAAACAAACTACACATGTATACTAACATATGATCACATAGCCATGGTGCTAAGGGTAAGTTCTCAGATGTGGCCATCTCGGGTTCAGTCCCAAGAACATAACCTCTCAACAGTTAGCATACTGACTTCCCACAGTTGAACTGGTTTGGATGGGGTAAGGAGACCACTAGTACTTCCATTAAAATAATAATGAAAAAAATAATAAAGAAAATCATAAAAGCTTGCTCAGAACTTAACACAAAGCACCCAATCACAAACATCTCGCGTATGTTCAACCTCATTCCAGCTCAGTGTCTTGGTGTTGCACAGCAGACCGACTGTGGTCTACTTATGCAATGCAGCTCCATCTGCCCCACACGCCGCCGAGGCTACCAAGCCGGAGTGCAACGCTGCGGGCCCAAGACCGCAGTGACCCAATCTTCACCTACGGCACGGGCCTGCCCGTCGGGAACGGCGGCCTCCGCCCGCAGCGCCAGGAGCGGGCCGCCGCGGCCGGCAGGTAACCATATTGTCGGAGACGGCGGCTAAGGGACCAGCCGCCCGACCTGCGGCAGGGGAGCGACGACAGTCACCCGCGCCCCGGGACCCAGGCCCGGCCTCCCTGAACTGAACCGGGCCGAACCGAGCGGGCGGCCCTACCTCCTCCCGCAGAGCCCGCTCCTGGTCCACCTCCCGCTGCAGCCGGCCCGCCCGCTCCTCGGCGGCGTCCGCCTGCTCCTGCAGGCTCCGGATCTTCCTCCGCACGGCCTCCAGCGAGCTCATCGCCGCCATACCCGCGTCGACACCGGCCTGCACCGCCTCTCTCCGCCCGTCCCAGCCCCGGAAGTCCCACCGCGCCGCAAGGCACCGGGGCGGGGCTGCCGGCACCGAGCTGGGAGCGGCGGGGCGCACCGCCGAGGCGTGCAGGGAGGCAGACCCCGGGGAAGAGGCCAGTTCCGGCCGGGAGAAGGCTCTGCGGCGGGGCGGGGCTGGGCCGGGCCGGGCCGGACCGCGGGGACCAGGGGCAGACGGCCACCGCCAGGTGGGCACGCTGGGGCGGCAGCGCCCCCTGGCGACGCAGCGAGTTCGGGCCGCGCCTTCTCCCTTGAGCCGAACCGGACCGGGCCCCACCTTCGCCCCTGAACCGCCCCAGAACCAGCGCTGTAAAGTGACACGGAACGACGGGCTACTGCTGCTGCCCTCTCCCATGTGAGGTAGCTAAGGGGCTTAGCCAGGCTTTTGGGAGGATAGTAATGCCGGCAAGGTGAGGTTTCCTCATACCCCCATTCCAGGGGAAGCCACAACTGCTCTTCCTCCTCTGCTCCTGTCTTTTTCCTAAGTGTTGGAACTATCCAGACTTGTAAGGCAAATACTGGGTCAACTACAATGCCCCAAAGACACTCTGCATCCCCCCAAAAAAGAGACATCCTTAAAGTGTCAGACATACTCCACGCACACCATTAAATACAATGTTTACCTTGACAAAAACAAGCCAGACACACGCCTACCCTGCACCTCAGGGATGACTGCAAGTACCATTGCCCTCAACTAGCTTCCAAACGCTGTTTTCCAGCAAAGGAAAAGGGCATTGGGATCAGTTGGGAAGATCATTCGTTTCAAAAAGGGAATCTAGTAACATTTCTCTTGCCTTCATCCTAGGCAGCTATTTCCAAATAGTCTGCATACTTTTCCTTATAAGGAATATCTGTCCTGGATCTATATGCAGTTCCTTTGAACAAGTCAAATAAACGTCCTGCTAGGAAGCTGCCTCTCATCCACGAAGCCATGCACAGAAGACGACAGACATCTGACCCGCATTATACACAAAATCCCTCTCTCCTGTTTCTACGCACACTTATGTTTGTTAAATTCTTGACTTCTCTTTCAAAGCTCTACAACTTAATTGCCATGCTGAAGTTAAACCTTCTTTATCCTTTGTTCATTTTAGAAACAAAATGAGATGAAAGCATTTTGTGTTTTATGCAAAGTTTTTTGTAACATTTCCCCTTCTAGAAGTATCCTTCCTTGCCCTGAAATACTTTGCTTGTTTCATCTATGGCAACCCCTCTTTTTCTTATGGCTTTGAGGTTAACTTTTCAAGCTCAGTTATAGGAAAAAGACATCACTTTGGAAATACTGTGGTTTCACCTAATCCTGTAATTCAGGCCTGAGATTTACTCAGAGAGAATCAGATTGTACAGCAGCAGCCAAAGAGACCTGGACCTTAACTGCAGTGACAGTAAACTTGCATGGTTCTGTGCATGCAATACATTAAATGCATGTCAGGGGCAGACAGGTGGGTGGGATGAGGGCCTGGGAGAGGCAAAAGCTCTTACATTATTACCATATAAAGTGCTGAGCTATATATATATATCTCGGTGGCCTCTGAACTGCAAACCTGGCAAGTATCATCTTCCAGACAATTTTCTCTCACACAAGACTGAACTTATCTTTGACAAGTGTAACAGTTACAGTGATTTCCAAGGGGGACAGGGTGGAAAAGAGAAAAATAAAGCATTCTTTTTACTTCAGGGGCCAGTGGGTGAGCCAAACTAGTATACAGCAGCAGTTCTAACGCATGAGTGCCCCAAAATAGCTCTCAAAGACAGAACAAGCAGTCCTTGCTCTTCTGGATCTACTTGCTATTAATTCTCTGATTTTGCCTCACTACCAAGGTAGTCTTGTTCCAGCCTGAGCAGTTTTCCCCGTCATCTAAATGGAAAATCCACTTTTTCTTTACTTTCACACCTTGACCAGCAAGTACACATGAAAAGCACGTGGCAAGTGAGCAGAAACCAAATTGAATGCCTCTGACGGTGTGCAAACCTCATGCAAAGAGGCAGTGCTGTGTTTCCCACCTCCCCATCCAGGAGATGCCTAGACTCTGTCCTCAGCAAAGTTTTGGAGAGCTGTTTGGTAGGAGTCCTGCCTGTCCTGTGCAGAGGGAGCGTGTGGTTTCTGTACTGGGGTGGTGGTGAAAGGGATGGGGGTAACTTACATCTGTGGCCTTTTTGTCAGCCAGTTCCAACTTTTCCTGTGCATCTTTAAGGGACTCGGAGTATTTGTCCAGCTCATCCTCAGTGCCCTTCAGCTTCTTTTGTAGAGCCACCAGCTCGTCCTCCAGCTGTGATATGGGTGGAAAGTGGTGGAGAGGGGAGGGCGGGCAGGAAAAGGTGCAGCAGGCAACGTGATCGTGCAAAGGGAGAAGTGCAAGTGCAGAAGAGACAGAAAAGGACAGACAGAGAGAGAGAGAGGAAGGAGAGACAGTTAGATTCTCTTTGCTTGTGGCAAGGGCACGATACCTTGGCAGCATTCTCCTCTGCGGAGAGGAGGCTATCCTCAGACTTGTGTAGCTCTTCCAGCACTTGGTCCCTTGCATCCTCGGTCACATGCAATTGCTTTTCCAATTGCACAATGTCATCCTCTAACTAGGTGCACAAGAGGAAATACAACGCACAAATATGTTTCTCTCTGGGCTTAGGAAAGTGGGGTATTAATTTTTAAATCCCTCTCCCTTCCTCCCTTCTCCAGAACTTCCCAGAAACTTGCAACCGATGTGCTCCCCTCCCCCAAATGAATAAAGCCCGACGATGTGCTCCCCTCCCCCAAATGAATAAAGCCCGACGTGTAAAGCGGGGGGATTGGAGAAGACCGGGGACACACATTGGAAGTGGGGGGGGGACACACAGCTGGAATTGGACAAGTCTGCTGGATGGCGGTGGACAGGACAAACACAGCTTTAAGTGTCCTTTGCCAAATCTCAGCACGTCTGTCCATTGCCAACCAGGTACTCGAGGCAGCCTGCCCCAGCCATGCCCCGATGACAAAGGCACAGAGGCCATGCGGACGTTCCAGGGTCGTGCTCCCCAGATGGGGTACTGGGGGTGGAGGGAACGACCTCCTGCTGGGCCCTCAGGAACCTCCAGCCAGGGGCTGCCAGGGTGAACCTCTTCTTTAGGAAAAGTTCAACCAGTTCGGGGTGGGAATACAAGGTACACTGGGGAAAAAAAAAAAGAAAAGAAAAAAGAAAAAGAAAAAGCGAGCATTCGTCTGGAAAAACTTGCGCCCCGGCGCTGGCCGCGCCGGGCCCTCAGTGCAGACCTGCTTGCTTCTCTCCTCCGCTGCCTTCTTATCCGCTTCAGCTTGCTCGGCTCTGTCCAAGGCGTTCTCCTTGTCCAGTTTCAGCATCTGCATCTTCTTCTTGATGGCATCCATGGCGGCGGTTGGCTAAGGCGCGTCCCCGCGCGAAACTGCACCCGAAAGCAAAATCTGAAAAGCTGCGGGACAGCCCCGAGTCCGAGATCCAGCCGCGGGCCCCGAGGGAGCAGGGGGGAACGGCGCAGAGCTGCCGGGCGGCGGGGCCGGTCGGTGCGGGACGGGGCGCCGGCGGAGTGCAAGCGGCGGGCAGGGAGCGCCTCACAGATATGTACTTTCCCAGGGGGCTGACTGCATTCCTCAAGACATCCAATACTTTTTTGGAAAGGACTTTCTTCCCTCCCCACCCCTCTCTCCCTCCCTCCTCCGTTCGTCCCTACCCCTTTCCCTCTCTCACTCGGCTTTTTTCGGAGGCTCAGAGCTCCCATTCGCTGCCGCCTGCCATTTGACCGTAGATATGACTATATATGGGATGCGATGGGCGAGGTAAGGCGGGGGAGCAATTTGTTCCTACTTCCAAATAGGCTGGACGGGACGTTTCGCTGCTACTCCTAGGAAGAAAAAAAA